>VYZQ01067298.1:0-12636 GCA_013400655.1 Mystacornis crossleyi | reverse complement strand
GAGAGGTGTCGAGGGGTGGGCTGGTCTCATGGTTATAGTATAAGACTGGACTTCTTGCTTTTTATCTCTGACTCTGTCCTAGTTTTTTGCGTGACATTAATGTCTCAGGATTATCCTAAAAAGAAAAAAAAAATCTGGATAGGTGAAAGAGTTTTGGGCATCAAAATCAGAAGAATGGGCTAGCTTGATTTGAAAAGCCCTGGCCATAGGAAACAGGATTAAACATTAACATGAAAAATACATGGCTGGTGTGAGTAAGGTCTGGAGGGGCAGAAAAAGTACTGATCTCTGTGAAGCTGGGAGTAAGAGTTTTACAACAACCATTTGGAGTGGGACAGCTCTCTAAAGACACCTGAGTGTCCCACAGAAAATGACAACTGACTGCTCCCAGAATACAAAATGTCATGAACTTGGAGTAGGTAATTGGAAGCATAGGTTTGGGGAGAGCATTTGGTATTTTCTGAAAAAAATCTGATCTCATTTGCATTCAGGCTTGTTGTAAGTACGTGTTTCAGGTGAAGTACATGGTCTTGTGGTTTTTCTTAGACTCTGTGACTAGAATTAGCAGTAAGACGTACCCAAGCTGTTGATTTGTAAAAATCTGATGTTTTCGTCTGGCTGTCGTAAAAGCCAGTTAACTCCAGAAGAAACGGTACTTTACCTGTGTTTATTTATGTNTAGATGGTTCAATTCTGTGCTTTATAAATTGCTGAAGCATTTTAGGCAAAGCATTATGGCCAGATTGCTTGTGGGATGTTTTATTTAGTGACTGTATCTTATGGTATCTTGGCTGACTGAGTCTGATAAGAGTGAATTAGGTTGGAGTTACTTTATTTGATTCTCTGCAAATGTTTCTTTACATATATAGATATCAAAATATGATAAAACAGTAATCTTTTAAAATTAAGTGAGTGTAAGGTAAATAGAATTTCTGAAGTGTCACTAATGGTTTTTCAGGCAATGTTTATCTTAATGGCCACAGAAGGGGAATACATTGTGTTTCTTTTCAGGATGTTGAACAAGTCCAGTTCCTGATGGTAGTTCAGATGGGTCTCCTTATTTTCTTATCAGTGCAGAAATGATACTTGAGAGTACGCTGTTTCTGCTTGGAGTGTGGGGTAAGGGAAAGGGCGTCCTCAGGTTTTGAAATTCTTATCAATCCACCCTTCTTAATTCCAAGAAACCACCTCAGTGCAAAGCCTTTCCTGACTCCTAGGTGTCTGGGGAAGCACTACATCCACCTAGAGCCAGTTTTCCTGTGAGCTGACTTGAAATGAATTTTTTTGATATCGCAGTTTGTCCTACAAAATTTTTGATTAAGTTTTTGTTCTCGGTGAATCACAAGCCATCTGGCCTGAGTTGCATAGTGAATGTCTAAGGCCTCCTGTAAGCCTGGCTTCTTTTATCTTAACTGGTGTTTGTGTGTGCTGGTCATGAGGCATTATTGTCAGCCCTGGAGGAAGCTGTTTTTGGAAGAAAATGTGTCAGGTGTGGTAGTAAAAACCTTTGAAATCCTTCAGCATGAAGGGTATATTTCAAGTAAAGGTGCTGTAGAAAGAATGAGAAAATAAGCCGTGGTTTACCATCAGTATCTCTGCTGAGAATATGTGTTCAGGAGAGGTGAAGTTCTGCTTTGTACTTCAGAACTGGCACTTCTGTTTACAACACAGTGTTGCCAGCTATGTCTCCCTTATCAGGAAGTAAGGTATTGCTGTGTATAATGCAAATATTGAGATAAGTATGGAAACCATAAAGAAATGGCCTTTCAGTTGAGGCCAGCTGCTCTGGAAGGAGGACAGTACAGGGTAGTGAAGGTGTTTACCTGCACCATCTGTCTCTGTCTAAACCTGATAGCATTTTACGAATCTCCTTCCCTTCAGTTATCCCAGTGGCTGCTGTTGGAATTGCTTTGTGTAGGAATTTAGCATTGCTGTTGACTTGTGCCACTTGGTGCTGGATGTCATGGCCATGCTTTGAGAAGGGAGAGAGAGGAAAGCTCTCCCTTTAATGAAATTGCAGTAAAGTTGGAAGAGCTATTGACTTTTTTTCACCCGACTTCATTATTTCTCTGATTTTCTATTTGAGGATGATATGAATGTTTTTTTCTGCGAATGTTGTTCTGCTAGTCCTAGAAACACCAGCACTGTGTACGTGTGTACACATGTTTATTTTTGTACAAATCCCGGTAAGGTCCTTGATTTCAAGGTTCACGAAGGAAAGATTTGGCACAAATATCCCCATGTTATTCACTTAAGCTTATGTGTCACTACCATTTATTGTCTAAATTACTTTGCTGATGGATTGAGATGAAAATGTTTTCTTAGTGAAGGCAGATATTGTAGTTCAGATTTATTGCAATATTGAAGCTTTAAAAAAAGCATATGCCCTGTGTGGTATATTACATTAGCCAGCTACTCTGTGTCCCTCAAAAGCACTTCATAATCTACAGTTTCTAAATTTTCCCATGATGTTTAGTCAAGATAAAATGCAGTAATATTGATGTGGTATCCGGGACTTATTATGATCAGTGTATTGCATCAGAAGTCACATGACTTGTTCGAAATAAAGAAATGTAAACAACACGTATATTTGTAGTATTCACAGTGATTTTTTCTTTTTCTTATTTTTTTAAGGAAAACATTTATTTTAACCTGAAATAAGGAAACTTTGAACCTAGGGAAAGCAGCAGGAGAGCAGACATTGCATAATAGGGAAAAAGTTGGGCTAAAATTTAGTTTTTGTAAAAAAGGGGACTCAGGAGTTGCCCTCAGCTGAGTTTTCCATCTCTGTTGGTTCAGATGACTTGTCATGCAGTTTCTGCTTGTGCATGAGAACGCAGGCAGATTCCTTCAGCCCTGGGAGAAATCTGTGTTACTTGACTGTTCTTAATTTATTCAATTCGTGTCATTTTGGTAATGGCCAAAATGGATGGAAGAGTTCAGTGCTGCTCTTGTCAGAGAACTACAGTGACATTTGCTTTGGCTTGGTATATATTGAAAGTGTTCTTCCAATTGAAAATAAAAGCTCAGATTTTGAGGAAGTGGACTCTGGTTTACTTTTTGACTCTGGTTCTATATATGTCCATTTTCTTCATCAGTGCTACTTCCTGTAGTGAACAGTTCTGTGAAAGAAGGCAGCATAACTTTGGTTCTTCAGAGAACTGGATCAGCATCTCTGATTGACAACATAAAAAGGAAATAATACCAAAACTGAGGAAAAAAATATTTTTGGTAGAATTTCTTTTCCCTGTGCCCTGAATTATGTCTTTTTCCCCTGTATTTAGATAATTATTTTTTTCTACTGGGCTGTAACTCATGAGGCCCATTCCCACTGAATGTCTTCGGGAAGAATGGATTATTTCCTTTTGTGGTATTATTACAAAATTTAAAGTCTGTCAGTATGGGATAGTTAATGGTAGTATAGGAACTGAGAATGTAGTAGTCAATCTCATTAATTCTTGACTTTGCTGTCCCTATTCTGTAATAAGTGTGTAACTTAATTTAAAAATAAAAATCTTCACTTTTTGGGAAGAAAGCTCCCTTGAACTGAAAAGGCATTTCCATTTAGTAGGTTTCACTGAGAAATGCTATGAAAACCTTTCATCAGCTGTTTTGTGGGGAAAAGCCTAACTCTGGGTGTTTTTTTTGTTTTTTAAAGGACAGTTACCTAGAAGTCTGCCTTTCTGAAGGGCTTTAAAATTAAATTGCAAGAAAAAAATCTGATTTTTACTCAAACTTTCTCAATTTACCTTTATTTCAGCTTCATCTTGGCGCTTGCATGGGATCTTAAAATATTTAAAAAATGCTTGTAATTATGCTGATACAGTTCCTCATGTGGTTGCTGTTACATCTTTGTAAAAGTTACTCGGTGCTGATAGGAATATCAATCTGTAAGGAGTGGAATAAATTCTGATGTGTGGCACCCTTATATTGATGTATCGGTTGTTCAAAGGCCATTAAGTGCTGTAAACTTTTCAGTGTGAGGGATGTCCTAGCTAAAGAAACAATGTCTGAGCCATCCTTCCTTGTTGCTCAAGCGGCCTCAGTTTAGTTCTGTGAGGTGCTGAGCCTCTTCCAGCTCGTGTGGCAGCTGCCTGAGGGGGCAGCCCTCTGCACATCCCTCAGCTCAGCGTGGGTGTGCTTCGCTGCCTCTTGGGGAGCTCTGGGGTGACATCTGCCTCTCCCTGACCCTGGGCTGGGACTCATCTGGAGCTCTCCTTGGCCATGCTAAGCTCCACAAAATGATGAGCAGGATTTTTCTGCCCATGCTGCACTGCTTTTCACAGCAACAGCTATGTGACTGTATGCTAATTGTTGTCCTCTGCTGGGGAGCTGGTGTGGCTTTTGCCACCAAAGCAATTTTAGTGCAGCTTCTGCATTTTTTTGACAGTCAAAATGAAGATTTCATCTTCATTGCAATCTGTTTTTCTGCCTGTTTTAGAGCAGACAGCGGGGTGTGTATTTAATAATGTTTGTATTTAATAATTTTTGTAGTTTAAAGCCTGAGTCAGTGAAGGCCAAATTTTCTGCATGCATCATGCTATTGAATACGTGTGTGTGTATGGCCAGGGACTGTCACTCCCATCTCCCCTCCCTTGTGCCAGTGCAGCAATAGCAGTGTTGGGTTGGATGCAAGGGGAAACAGCTTTTCAAACCCAGGTACAGTTTGGGCTGGGCTGTAGCAATACACAGTCACTGGCTGTGGTTATGCTGTGGAAAGTAGATTTGATATCTCTGTATGAGACCGTTGTGAAAAGCCTCCCATGGTGATCCCGGGAAAGGGTGGGGGTTAGCCATGAGACAAATCGTGCCCTCTAAGACAAAACTAAGGCATGCGGTAAACTACTGCACCCTCCCTCGTGCTGCTTTTATGGATGTTTCAGGCCACTCTGGTCTGCCCAGCTCTTCTGGCCAGGGGAAATTCTCTAAATACGTTTTGCTTTACTGTCCGTCACTGTCCGGTTTTGTCCAGTATAGAAGAATCATAACTGTAATGCCTACAAGTCTCCAAAGTGCCTCTGTATGCATGGAAAAGACAAATTATGCATGAAATGTATGGTGTTGCTGTGCTTGAACAATGCAATCTGTAGGTGGCTAAAGGGCTAACTAAATTGCAGGCATAATGAAAGCTCTGTGGTATTTAGTATATGTTCTGTCAGCATTAAACAGTCACCTTGTAAATATATGTTAATTTTGAAGGTGTAACTGACCTTTTTAATATTAATTGAAATGTCTCATGTTTAGAGGTTGGTGCTATCTTAGAAGAGACGGAAGCCTGCGACTGGTGGAGCCTGGGTGCCATTCTTTTCGAACTCCTTACTGGGAAGGTAGGGCTGGGGGCAAGTGACTTGATGAAAGTGACTTCTTGGCCAGTAGTTTCTCACAAGTGGTGTGCCCGGGTGTGATTCCCTTGATTGTCTTTCTCAGATGAGCTTTGCCAACCTGAGCACTCTCAATGTGCTTAGTCTGAATGGGACCAGAGAAACAAAACATGCTCAGCCTTCAGCAGAACAATTTACTAAAGCAGTACCAAACTAAGGACTGAAAAAAATAACGAAAACTATGCTGCCCTCTTAACTACAGTGAAATCCAAGTTTTCTGACATTCCACCTGTACATGTACAAAACTTTTGCCCTAGCAGTTTCAGTATTATTTCCTGGGACTATGTAGAAGCCATATGTTGCTGTTACATGTTGATTCAGTATTTTGAGACAAAGAGTGCTCGGCCAAATCAAACCGGTGATTGGTTGACAGCTCTGCATGAAGAAAGCAGAGTCCACCAAATTCCCAGGCTCTTCAGATCTGAACAATAGAACAGAAACTTTAAGATGTACATGTTCTAAAGCTGTATCTCAGGGAGCTCATCAGCACCTTTAGACATTCCTCCCAGAATCACTACTTCTTTCTAGGAAGCACTGAATTTTGGCTTAGTATATTAAATTTGTGTGGATATTAGGAGATAATCCAGCACTGCAATTTTGAAATTAATAAATGTGCCTGCCTGCTTTGATGTTTTCTTCCTTTTTTCCTTTTCTCCTCCAGTCTCTGGTTGAGTGCCATCCATCAGGAATAAACACTCACACTTCTTTGAGTATACCAGACCATGTGTCGAAGGAGGCCAGATCACTGATTCAGCAGGTAGGTGAGGGGAGAATTTGTTTACTCTCTGTACTTGTGTGAATGGGACAAATACTTATCTACCTGACTTGTTCTGGTGAAGTAAATGTGAAACCAGAAACCTGCTGATAGGAACGTGGATGGCTCTTTTGTCAGCACTGATGAATTTTGCCCAAGTTGTCTTGTTGCATCTGGAAACCTTGACTTCTACTGCTAGCTGTGTTTGTAGAAAACTGGAGTGCTTTGCCATTTCTTCAAAGAACAAGTTTGACAAATGTTTTGGAAACACCTGCTGGTGATGCATGGACATCTTAGGAATTCTGCCCTAAATGTTCGTGGAAGCATTTGTAGTGAACTAATGCTGATGCAGGTTCAGCAAGATAGCTCAAAGTACTATGAAACCTGTAGCACATTGACTAGAAGTTCAACCTTGCTGTGGTTGAAAGTCCTCCAGGAAACATTCTGGATGCCGTTTGTTAAGAAAAGTACTTTAAATGGTGAATCCAATGACTTTTGTAGTCAGAAGATAAGTGGTAGGTTGGACAAAAGGCAAAACTAAAATACAGACAAGCTTCCAGACTGACACACCATTTTAAAATCAATGGGAATAGTATTGTTTGTTGGTTTTAGTTTACTCTTAAGTTTTGGTAGTCATGACTGAACTTGTAGTACAGGGTCTTGAAATTCAGTTAATGCAATCTTCCTTGTAGTTAATTTAGACATAACTGTGGAAGTGGTGCCTAGATCTGACCTGTTCCACTTGAGAAGAATAAGCAATATATGTGAACTGTGCTGTTCGGCTTTGAAGAGGATCTTGCTAGTGGATGCATAAATAATGGTGTCACGTAGATGTGGTTTTGAACAGAGCAGAGTGGACAAAGTAGTTCTTGAAGAAAACAAAGGAAACAGATTTTGGAAATGCAGTGAGTGAAAAGACCCAGTGACAGATTGATTTCTGTGCTGTTACTGTGAAAGGATTAATGAAAATGGAACTGTATGTTTGAACACCACCTATTTTGACTAAGTGACATGAAGTCACTGAACGTGAAAGCACGTGTCTGTGTGTTTGTGGCAAGGGAAATGACTGAAGAAAAATCCAATTTTTATATAATCTGCATTTATGTAGTTGGGTGGTAGCAAATTTTTACCCTCACCCATAGATGCTATAATGCTGAGGGAAAGCAAAACTACGCTTCATGGAGGGAATTCCTCCCATTTTGACTAGAAGACAAATGAAGTCATCTAGTCCAGTGTCCCTGCCAGTATAGGATTGTCTTTTGGTGTAGGCTACTGTACTGCCTATTGTCACGTATGCCAAAGAATGTCTCTTTTGCCACTGGTGGGTTTAAGTGGCAAATGTATTTCTGCCACTCACAGCTATGTTACAAGGCCATGCCTGTTTAGAGAACAGCCTCCTGAGTGCCTGTTAAGTCAAGCTGTCTAGTGCAGGGTGGTGACTTATCTGTTGGAGGTTTGGCTGTATGAAGCAGTAAATCACATTTTTGTTGTGTGACTATCCAAGGAAGCTGCCATTCATTGTTGAGGAAGCCTTGTCAGGAAAAGGAAGAGAGCTCTCTTGGCATGGATAGCAATTTGTCATTGCGACTTTCCTTCCCCCCACTTCCAAGGGTAAACAGGTCAAAACATCACAGAATAACTCTCTGGGATCAGTGTTTGGCTATACAGAAAATTGTGTCAGGCGTTGTCTCCTGCTGTGGCTTCCAGTCCAGGTGACTTCATTGTAAACACCTTCTTCATTTAGCCAGCATCGAAAACACTGAGATCTGTTGATTTCTGCTGAAAGATAAAGTTGTTTTTTGATGTTGGTTTGATATTTTTCACTCAGGTTTTTTTCAGGAACTTTCAAGTTCTATTACCAACAAGATAATGCAGCGTGACTTCTCAATAGATATCTGTTTCAGTTTACATTTTTTTCCTAAGATTAAAGTTCTTCTGGAAGGACAAACTCCAGAAAATAAGTGACCATGCTTGGCTTCCCTGTGCTGGTGCTGCCTGTAGTTCCAGGGAAGGCAGAGACACCCTGGCTGCATCTGGGTGGGCTGGCTTGTGGGAGATACCAGAGCAGCAGCATTCACTGTCAGCAAGCTACTTTTACTATGTGACACTATGACTGCAAATAGCAGAGCCATCTTAAAATGTGTAAATTCCTATGTTTATGGATGTAGACTCACTTAGATGTTGACTGCGTCAAGATATGAATACACATTTTTCCAAGTGACAACTGGGAGAAGTTATCCTATTAGCTGTTGCAGAAAAAGCAAGCAAGAGATCATGCCTTTGTACTGGCTGTAATTGAATAGAGTATAAACAGTTCTTGAAAACTGCAAAATATGTTTGTGTGTCTTTATTAGTCTCTTTGGAGTTTACCTTTGCATTCCCTTTTATATGGATTGGTATCTTTAAACAGATGTAAATATTGTGATTTCCTTTTCACATGAATTCAGCATGTGATGTACAACTAAAAAGCAAACGAGGTGCTGAATTTCAGGAAATTTCCATAAAGCCATTACACTGTTTTGTTTCTTTCACTGGAGTTTTGATTTTTCAGTTTTAGGCCATTTGTAGGACTCTTTAAACTTTTTCTTTTTTTTTTTAGGAAATGGAGAGCTGGCTATGTTATCCTGATGTTTTAGGACCAACTTATAATTTATGAAACGGAAAGTTACAGACCACTATCCCTGATGTAGCCATAACACAGTGGTGTGAGCAAAGGTTAACATGAAGCAAACACAGCATCCAGAGTTCTACTGATACAGGCTCTGGCTGCTGCTGTCTCTTTTTAAAATGAGGTTACACTTAAAATGAAGTCCCAGTGTGCAGTGCTTCAGGGAATTACATGCTGTGATCAGTAGTCTCTGAAGACTGTAAGACTGAGACTCAAGGAAAGGAGAGTCTTCTTCCATTTACTGGATTTTAGGAATTTCAAGTATGCTTTTGCACTCTTGAAAGTAATTCATAGAGCAGGAAAACGGTAGGATGTCCCTTACCTTAGACCTTTCTGGAACTTTTAAGCAGTTGTTTTTGTTCTTACTCACTGAATCATGTGTATTTTTCTTTTATGTCAAGCTTTTGCAGTTTAATCCTGCGGAGCGTCTTGGTGCTGGCGTTGCTGGTGTTGAAGACATCAAATCTCATCCATTTTTTGCCCTTATAGAATGGGCAGATCTGCAGAGATGAGAGACGCGTGCCCTCTGAACAAACTCAGGTCAACTGGACAGGTTTCTCTGGCACAGGAGCACCCTGACTCGCTTCCTTTGGATGTCTCAAACCACTTGGACATAATGGCTAAAGGATGCTGGAGCAACAGAGCCAAAAGTGAATGCTTTTAACAGGAATCACTGGTTGTACAGGGTGCTGGCTTATTTTTACCACAGCTGGTTGCTACGTGTGTGTGAGTCCTTTCATCAAAGGAAGGTTTGTGAGGCAACTCCTGGGCAGCATGTTTGGCACTGCCAGCTTGTCAGCTGAGCAGGAGCAGGAATGCTGGTGCTTTGTCTGGTGATGGAAGTGTCTACAGACGGTGCCAGTTGAAAGTATTTTTTTATTGTGTCAATAGACCATTTCCCTATGCTAAGTGCAGCTCTTGGTGGGGTCGGGAAGGAAAAAGCAAATAATTTATTAATGGTATGTGCTAAAGAAAATTCTAAATAAAATACTAAAATGCTTTATGCAGAAGTTGACACATTAAAAATAATATATCCATTAAAAATTAAGAAAGCTGTTGCATAATACTGTGGAATGTGTCTTGAAAATAGCATATCATTTCCCATTCTGGAAAGAGCATATAAAAGGCAAATAATGCTGTCAAATGTTGTACTTTGTTGGCTGGCAATGTCTGTTTAAAACTCTTGACTCTGTTGTATTTGATGAGCTACATGTTAAAGTCACTACAGAAAGGGAAATCTTCTTTTCCTCAGCTGGATAAACACTGCTTTAGCACTCTAATAAGGAGCAAGAACACATAACACTAAATAAATATATAGATAAAAAAGGAAAAGCTCCTCTCATCGCTGCAGCCACTGCTTTATCACTCAATGAACTTTACTTCCTCTAAGTGTCCTATTTTTAGCTGCTATTTCAGGAAAGAAACCTTTCTGCTCGTGTTCTTGTGCTTGAGGAAGCTTCTGAACTCCCCTGTTTGTTTGTTAATAGTCTTAATAAATCAAAGAAAGCCTTCACCCACTCTGCTGCTTGAACAGGAAGAAGCCTGGGATTTGCTCATGCCAAATGACTAAGTGACATCTCCGAGCAAACCCTAGTGGGTAAGACTTGGGCAGGAGCCAATTAGCTGACCTGTTTGTTTGCTAGAAATGTCTGGAGAATCAGAGAAGAGTAAAAGACATGCAGAATATTTTGCTGAGTGCTGCTATTGCTGCTAAGCAGCCCTGCCTGATGTACAAACGCTGTACACTGCAACGTACAGATTATGGATCCATGGGTTTTTTCCTAAATGTTCCCTTGGCTTGCGCTCTTTTTTTTTTTCCCCTTTTCTTCTTCTCCCCAGCTTTATCCGGAGAACAAAGGGCAAATTCCTTTGGGAAAGTGAGGTGACAGCAACGATTATTGAATTTACAACTCAAAAAAAAAAAGTATCCTTCCATTTGTATTTTAGCAGTGTATTTTATGGGCACTCCCAAAAGTGCATCTGCACAGTCTCCATCTGTTAGACACCAGGCCGGTGTATTCAAATAAAGTGGAAAAGGAAAATGCTTCACTTAAACAAAGGAAATCTGGAAACTTTTTTTTTTTTCCTTTTTAAATTATTCCCCCCCCCTCTTTTTTTTTTTTTTTTCTTCCCTTTCTTGTGATCACCAGGCCAGCAGAGGGGCTGTCACAACACTGCAGGCTATAACCAGGTCACTAGTATCACTGCCTACCCAGTGCCGTCCAAGATTACATCACTTTCAGAAACTGTGTTTCAACCCACCACCCTCTGGCTTCATAACAGGAACTCCCTCAGGTGAGCCACAGGAACAACTTCCTGTGCCGAGCGGGTCGGAAATCTCTAATGCAGAGACCAAGCTGATCCCGAGCTTCCTTCCAGCACTGCCCTGGCTGTGACTCTGGAGAGGGCTCATTGCTCAAAGAAAACCTCCCTCCCCTCGGCCACCTGACTCCCTCTCTGGGGCTCTCTAGCCCAGCCACCAGATAATGCCACTGCCTGTGTTGATCTGTCCCATTGCATTTGCCTGGTGATAACCGTACAAAAAATTTTTTTCCGTGTTACTTTGAAATGCTCTCATGTTCAGGTTGTGCCCGTGTGCTGGCTGCAAGCAAAGGCAGGATAAGATAGCACAGGAACTCAAGCTGGTCTCTATGAGCAGCAGAAAGAAAACCCAGTTCTGGCAGAAACCAGATGATCAGTCACTCTCACTGCAAAGCATTCAGTTTAGTTAATGACACCAAAATAGTTTTTTTCAAGTATGTGACTAGCGAGGAAACCTAGATCATGGAGAGTAGAAGGAATGGCAATATGACTTGCCAGAAATGAGCCTTTGAGATGCTACAAGTTTTTATAACATTATCACTGATTCAGATAATTGTTTTGTCAAGGGAAGCACAGTCTGGAGTTAATTGCACAAAACCAATCCTGCTTCTCTCTTTATTTTTTTTTCCTTGAACATGTATTGTGTTGTATTGGTGTTTACATGTATTCCTTTAATAAACAAAACCTTTCAAGCCTAATTCAGTTGCCTTTCTGAACTTTACATTTAGTTCTTGAAGACTGACCTTCTTACCTGATCAATGCTTTTTGTCCTTGGCTTTAATGACTTGAAATGCTCTGGATACCTTCTTTTTGGTGCCTCTTAGGAAGCCCTGTGATGCACATCTCCATTTTGATGACTGTTCATTCCCGCTTCTGTTACACCTAATGGCTAATAGCAAAACAAATCAGTGCCTTTTTTCCACAGGACTTAGTGACAGTCTATGTAAAACACAGTAAAATAAACCTATAGATTTTCCAATTCTCCTGTGGGTGTTCAGGCAAAGCATATTACACACTTGGGGCATCTCAAATTCATTGCACCCTGTTGAACCACCCTGTAATGTTCTTTGTGTCCTTCTAAGAAAAACTGGGATACAAAATGTTTGAAGGCTTGCCCTGGGTAGAATTGCCGTGAGATGGCCCCTGCCCAGACCTACAGGAGAAACTGCATCTCATGAAATACAAGGGGCATAACTTTGAATGGCTGTATTCACAGCTTCTGTTCTTGTAGTACAGCTCCTGTGTCTCCTGTGAAAATCACCTCGCAGACAGCAGTCATTGTCACGCTGACTCTCGGCGCACCTTTGGGATGCTGAGTTGGCAGGGTTACCTGCGCTGGAACATCCACCCGGCTCCTCTCTCCAGTGCTAACCTGTTTCTTGGTGTGTCCCCGCAGCGAAGGGCACTGGGATGAAGAAGGCTGGGGAGGTCAGCCCTCTCTAAATGAAGCACTCAGCATAACAAGGTACAGGGAAGTGCGAAGTAAACCACTATGGGATTTTTTTTTTTTTT
>VYZQ01067297.1:124090-158499 GCA_013400655.1 Mystacornis crossleyi | reverse complement strand
AGGTAACATGACACAAATGCAGAGCATGGAAACTTCTATTCAGACACTTAATAGTGAGCAAAGTTATAAACTACTGCAAAGGGGGTGTCCTGTAATGGAAAATATTATGCAAGATGAGCCAGATGAGAAGCTGCCACTGGTATGTGATACTGCAAAGCCATGGGTGGCTTGTTTTTCTTCTGCCTTTCCACCTAAGCTGCATAAGCAGCATCTGCCACCAAGGTTGTTTTTGTATTAAATTTCAAAATTGAAGCAGAATTTACAAGCTAGCTAATGGTTGTGTGTTAGGCCTTTTTAAATATTATAAATATACATGCTCTCAAGTAGGATTTTTCAAATTTAATGCTGGGGGAATCATTCACACTTCAGATTCTGAAAAATGATTTTTTTTTCCCCTCTCTGAACTAGTATGTAAAATGTCAGCTCTGATTCCCTGACACTGCCTAATCAGTGGAATTAATCTCAAAGGATGGTCTCACCCTTTTTTACCTCCAGAATGATGAGTGAGAGAGACTTTGTAGCCTATTTTTCTGGCATAGCAGTCTGCAGTTTCAACCTGTTCAGCTCTTGACTGTGAATCCTGACAAACTGAACGCTCTGGGGCTTAGGGATGCCTTGATCCTCTCGGCCTCTCCCTCAGCACTTCCCTTCACCACTGGACAACCTGCCTAGGGAGAAGGTGGTGGAGGAGCAGCTGTTGAGGGAAAAGAGGTGCTGGGGTAGAGTGGAGGGGCTGTTTTATTTGCCAGAGAATCTGAACAGGCTCTCAGCTGCCCCGCTTCTCCCTTCTTCCTTCTTTCCCCTCTCCACCACAGAAGATGACATAATTTCTCTACGAAGTACCACAGCAGCCATTTTTCCAGCCCAGCTCCTTCTGGGAATTTTTAGACCTAGTCTGAAGACTCATAAAGGTTCCATTACTCTTCTAATTAGGAAATAAAGAAGGCTCATTATTTTGTGAGGGGCAAACGACTGAAACCTTTTAAGCAATTATTTCCATGGTGAAATACTACCCATAATTGTGAAATGGAAATTGAAGCCAAAGAGATTAAGATCCCAACAACTGGTTTGACATGAGAAGGAAGGGGGAAAAGCCCACAAGGTTTGATTGCCCCTTTTGTAACAATCCTTCTTGCCAGAATGCAAAAACTCCCAAACATCTGGCAGAGTTAGGTTAGCAAGAGTGAATGAAAGAATTTAGACACACATGAAGGGTTACAACAACAAGCAGAAGATTATTTGTAGAAACTGGATGTGCAAAATCCCCTGTGCCTATGAACTGGGAAAGAGAGGAGTAGGAAAACAATGACCCAATTTTGCCAAAATCTTCAAATTTCAGGAGCTGAGGAGCACAGATCTTGCTTAATATCCAAGCTTTCCCAGTTATTTCTACCACTGCACTTAGGTAAGTCTGGATTTCTCTTGCTACATTTGCATCCGTTGAGTTACTTGTGCAGAACTACAGTGACCCTTCCTTATCTGAAGGGCACAGGAGAATGAAGAAGGGGTACAAAATCTGCAGGATGTCTCCAAGCCTAGCCGACAGCTTGCTTCTTGATTTTTTTTTCTTTTCTTCTTTGTACAACTTCTAGTTAAAAAAATGAACTGATTTAAAATTAGCATAATAAACTGGCGTATCACTGGCAACCTGATTCATGAACAACTCCTCCCAGTTTCCTACGTAACAAATATGAGTTTGGGGGTGAAAAAGGTTTCTCTGGCCAGCCACTTCACAGTGCAAGCCTCACCAAAAAACCTCTGCGTCCGCTTAAGAGAACATGGTGTTGTAGCTGTGCAGAGCCCACCAAAACCTGGAGCTCTTTAGTCATGGAGAGGCTTGTGCTTGTCTCTGGGTTCACGTGGAATCCTAACTCTGCGTGACTCCAGTGCCCTCCGTGTGCTCTGGGGACTCCTGCTGGGGTCTGCACTGGAGACAAACGGGTCTGGATGTGACAGAGGAGCAGCCAGCGCAGCGAGGATGAGAATGGTGGATGGGACACGACAAAACTGGAGATGTTTAGGGAGCTGCTCTTTGCCTGGGCAGGGGACATGTTTTCGCAAGAGCTCAGTGAGGTTTCAGTGTGGCTGTCTTGATTGAAGGCTGTCTGAAAAGGCCAATAAATCACAGCTGCTCATCAAGGCGAGTTCTAGAATACACCACCTTCAGAACCTGGGTTTGCTGTTGATTTAACAGGAGAAGGAGGATGCTGTACATAGAGAATTTGAATTACTGTGCTCAGCAGTGGTTATGTTTGAGTATTTTATAAGGAGGGAGTTATATCTGAAAATACTCTCAAAAGACTCCATGCACAGGGGTAGGGGAAGATAAAAATCTAGCTTTCCATTCTCTTTGGAATATTCTACACATTCAGAAGAGGGAATTTAAGTGTCTTAAAACAACTGGGAGAGTTCAAGCAGTTCCTCAGAGTTTTAAAATCCTTCATCACTCACTACTGTCCCACTTGATTTACACTGCCTAAGGTGGGCCAGCCACATTTGAGCACTACAATAGCCAAATACATAATAAAAAGCTAAAAGAGTCGTAAAAGTTTTACACAGAGGATGTGACCAGCATAAACAGCTCACAACATGCGTCTAATGCACAGTATAGGTGTCTGTGGAGCAAGAAAACAGTCATTGTTAAAAAAAAAAAAGAAATCTTATGTTACACCAGACAGTCTAAATGCATAATAGTTCTGACCCTGGTGCCTCCCTCTGGGTGTGTGCTGGGATCTAGCAGCACAAAACAATTTTGCACCAAAATTTTGGAATGTTTCCATTTTGGCAAAAAGTGCTGTTTGGAGGAGACAAGCTGCGTTGCTAAGGTTACAGGGATGTGGGAGAGACTGGCCCAAGTCTCTGCTCCCTTCCTTCAGGTCCCAGTTTTCCTTCCCAGGTTTCTCCTGACTAATTAGGGCGGGGACTGGACTAGATTTCAGGTCAGGGTTAGTGGTTTGCTTCTGCTGCAGAGCAGAGGGAGCCCAACTACATTGAATGGAAATAAAAATGTAAGCTTCAATGAACGAAGTGGTAATTCATCGGAGAATTGCCCTTTTGTGCTCGTTCCCACTGAAATTTATTATTCTAGCACGCCTTCACCCCTTCCCTTCCGCAGCCCTTGCTGTAGATGAGCTTACTGATTGTGTGTTTGGGCAGCCCAAAAGCCTTTCCAGGGCAATGACCCCCACTCTCCAATGTGCTCTTCACTCACCGGAGCAAAGCCTGCTGGCTTGTGGGACCTGCTGTTGTTCTCTAGGAAACATCCACTGGCTGGGCTTGAGTTTTCGAGTGTTTGTTCGCTCAGGAAGTTTTGGAGCATGTTGGCTTCGGTGAGGCGTCAGGCCTGCAGTGCTTGACACCTCATCAAGGGCTGCAGTGATCTGAGGCACGGTGCTCTCTGTGAGCCTTTGGTGACAGGGCTGTACACAGAATATCCTTAGCCTGGTTTGGGCTGCAGAGGTCTCCGTGGAAAAGGAGATGTAGTGGCTGAGTACTGATGACAGCAGGAATAAAGTGCTGCATTTTTTCTACACTTTATCAAGTAAAGCTTGACCATAAAAAAAGGAAGGGTTTGGAAATTGCCTGACTTGACTGATTCATTCTTATTGTATTATGAGGCCTAAGGCTACGTCTGTGAACACGGTCTTGTATCCACCAGAGATGCTGCCAACACCACCCTGTCCAGCTAATTAGTTCTCAGTGAGGCACCTACAGTCTCACACATCCAGCTGCCACCTCGAGCTTCAGCAGCCCACTGACCTTTAAACCACCTGCTTCTGGGTGATGTTTTCAGACTTCTTGGGTCACATGTACATGTGCAGCCTTTCAGCAAGTTTCTGGGGTTCAGGATCTGCCCCCAGTTCCCTTCTGGGCAGCTATGGCTCTGACATGGAGTTTCCTCCCTTTTACTACTGAGTCTTCCCTCTCCTTCGTGCTGTTTCCAGATCTCTCCTCTTGTTCTCCGGACTGCTGTTTTGTCCTGTTGGGACTGCACAATGAATGGTGAAAGCAAAAAACGTGGATATTTTGCAAAGGCACTTTCCATGTCTGCCGTGCTCTTGGGCGCAGCTCGTGATGGATGCACAACTATAGAAAAAAGCAAATACTGCTTTGCAAGCCTGGGTTCATTTTCCTCCTGCCCCTTGACAGGCTCCTCCAGGGAGTGTGTCCACCTCCTTCCTCTTCCTTCTCTATCCTGATTTCTGGTAGTGGTTTCCCTTTTAACAGCTCTAAGGCCTTTTTTCCTCATCTCCTCTGAGGACTGATCATGTTTAGCCTGCTCCTCTTCCCTGGAGTTTTGCCGTGAGTGGGTCGAGGGCTGCAGGCCAGCAGGTTCTTGGGGGCTGAGACAGGAGGGCAGAAACTTTTGACCACTGCTGTTGCTCTCTGAAGCCTTAGTGACTGGGCCATCTACACCTGCCATGTACCTTTGCTCAAATCCTGGGGCCTGGATTAATTCCTGTGCCCGTGCTGCTCACATCAGGACAGCAGTGTAATGGACACCATGACGTTTATCATCATCAGTCTAGGACATTTCTTCTGCAGACTTAGTAGTTAAGGTTTTGTAAATGTCTTTTTCTATCCATACCTTCCTGATCATAGAATATATATATTTAATATCCTTAATTGCCAGATAAGCTAAAAAATATTAGGAGTGGGCCTTGGTGGTGGGAACCCTGAAGACCCTGTCTCCACAGACAGTGGTTGTTTGGGAATATTTGCAAACTATAAAGCCAGGGAAGGTAACAAAGTATGGTGAGTGAAAACTTGGATCTGTGGACACATTGTTGGACACAATTCCAGTATGCTGTTTGTGCAAGGTTTGTCCAAGAGAAAAAAGAAAGGCAAATATCTGTAATGATGTTTGGAAAGTGAAATTAAGCATAAATTATCAGCTTGGGTTAGAAGTAATCAGGAAAAGTAAACCTGTGCTTCAGAACACAGCTATAGGTAAGGCATTTCTCTTGGCATGTGCTCATGTACCAAAATTGCTGTTTTGAGTTGAAAGGCCCTGTCCTTCTGAGTCCCTGTTCCAGGCTTTCCAGCCCTGTGTGTACGTAAGGACTGCCCAGGGTTTGGATCTGAGCTTGTGACCTGAGTGTGGTGGGAAAAGATACCCAACTTTAAACAGGTATGATGCATGGGAGCACATAAAACATAGCTAAAATGAGCAGCCCTGTAATAACAGAAACTTCAGTGTAACGGGAGAGTAAAAATAATTATACAGGAAAACTGTAAGATGGCTTGATGAATGAACTATTGATGAATCCAATACTTGGACTAGTACAGCAAACTATTTACTTTTTGCATTTGTGTACTCCTTCATCTGATACTCATATCTCAGAGAAAAACAGGACAAAGTCTGGAGAGAGATCTTGTGAGATTAGGGTTGTTTGGGGGTGGGTTTTGAGAATTTCCATGACATTAACATAAATTTGCTTACAGGAAATGTAAGCAGAGCATGATTTTTGGTAGAAGAATTAAAAAAAACCTGACCTTTTCAAAATGAAAATGCTTCTATGAGAGTCAAGACCTGTCTGATGGCATTGCCTTGCAACTGAGGGAAGCACAGCCATCTGGGTTGTTTTTGTTTTGTTTGTCAAACCAGTCTCTCGTGATATTTTCTGGAAGCTGCCAAATCCTCTCAAATCTTGGGTGGCCTGGGCCTGAAACAATAAGTGGTCCAATTTCCCATAGTTTTGCAGTATGTAACCACCAATATATTTTTATTCCTGATTAAATTTGGACAACGTTTATAGAAAATACTCTTCTCCTTGGAGAAAGTGAATCAAAATGCCTTTTTCTAATCCTTATGCGCATATGAAGTTTGTAAGACAGAATTTGTACTGTAGGAATTTCATAATCAATCACAGCTAGTCTGGAAGATAAGATGAAAAAGCAATAGGGAAATTGGTCACTGTGTCAAAAAGCTTGAAATAAGTATTTTTCTGGGTACTTCTCTCTGCTTCTTCACACATCCTTAATGGCTGCCAAGGTATAATAATAGTAAACGATGAATGAGTAATACAATTTCGGGAGCTAAAATTTCTTCCGTTGGAATCTTTATTTATGGATTTGCTGAATATCACTGGAATGCATTTCAGAAGAGTTATTTTTTGGTTTTTTTTGGTTAAATGTTATTGAAGAGATTCTGAGAGCAGTAGTTGCATGTTACCGGAACATTCATTTCTCTTTTTGGTAATTTATGACAAACTGGAGAATTAGAAAGGATGTCACTTGACGTTGTCGAGAGGAGGTATACACGGAACTTAACTGGCACTTTTTTCCCCCTTCCAATTAAGTAATGAACTCAAGGCCAGTTCTGAAATGTTGGAATTTCCCATGAGACAGGCGCTTGGGACTCCCGACCACGCCAGCGAACCGCTTGAATAGAACTTCGCCTCTTCACAGCAGTTGTGCAAATCCTATTGAGAGTTCAGTGTGCCCCTGGCACAGGTGGGGATGGAGCTGTTCGCATCCCCTGGGAGGGAGAGGGGGACTTCCCTGCGTGGCTTGGATTTGCCACCAGCTCCTCGTGGCTTCAGGCAGACGCCGAGTGCCGGTGGGATTCCGCCGCGGAGCGCGGTGCGAACTGAGGGGTAATCCCTGCTTATGTGGGCTGAGGGGAGCGAGCAAATCCTCTCACTGTGATTTTACGAGTTCCTGACATACGCTGGAGGCAGGACGACAATAGTTTGAAATATGGAGCTGTACATTCCAGCGTCTGCAGCTATCCCACTGCCTGCTCACACAGCGGCTCGGGGGGTTTATAGCGTGGCTCAGAGTCTGTCAGAAAACGGGCTGGTATCTCACTGAAGGACGGTGAATTTATCCCTGACCTAATCAGAAATGGGAAGCGTTGCCAGTCGGACCAGGCAGGGACTTAAGCAAGCAGCTTCTCTGATATTTGGTTTGCATGCATCTGTGTATGAGCACACTCAGTGATTTTGAGGAAGCATTCAATTGGATTTAACTGCTCAGAAGCCAAAGTAAATGAGCTGAGTGTCATTTTTTTCATTCAAATATGGAATATTTAAGACCTGTTTTGAACACTAACAGTTGGCAGCTAAATGCAGGAGTGTGTTTCTGACCCGTTATCAGTTTAAATCCTCTTTAACAGCTAAGGACACCTAGAAAACCTATCAAATATGACTTATTTTTTTCTTCTTTGCTTGTGGTGTCACAGTGTGCTAAATTATAGAAAAAGCCGAACTCGTGATATTTCTTCTATTGAATCCGAACAATAGCTATTATCTAGGAATTCCACATGCATTCTGACACTCAGAAGCAGCTGTGACTCAAGGCATATGTATGTTTATCCTGGTGGTTATAACATCATGTGTGGTAGATGCTGGCAAGGACACCCCTTTCCTTTACCCAAAAGCATTTAGCAGTAGTGAAAAGACTTTTGTGAAGGCAGGCATAATTCCTTCCATATTTGCGCCTTTGAAAAAAGTTCATTGATTATTTTTTATTTGCGCGTGTTGTCTTTGCGGCTGAAAATAATAAAGATGTTAACCGTGAGCCACTGGTGACTGGTTTACATCATCAGCATCTAAACGTGCAGCTCTGGGGATTGCTCCTGATGACTTGTGAGGCTGAATGTTAGACGTGAGAAGAGTGTGGTAATGGTGCTACCTTAATAAAGGGTAGTGTGTGATAACCTAGAGGGTTTCATGGAAGAATAAGTTATTTTCTTTATAGCAAAATGTAATGAATCCTCAACCAAACATTCTTAAAGACGTCTTTTCAATCTCTAATGGGGGAAAAAAAATGCAACCTTTCCAAGACTGCTGCTTTTTTTGAGCTTTGCAGCCCGAGACTCTTGTCACGCCAGCTCTGAGATCTGTTTTGAGAGGGATACTCCGAATGTGTGTCAGAGTTAATTTTTTGTGGTAACACATAAATCAGGAATGCAATGCCAGTG
Organism: Mystacornis crossleyi; assembly: GCA_013400655.1. NCBI lineage: Eukaryota > Metazoa > Chordata > Aves > Passeriformes > Timaliidae > Mystacornis > Mystacornis crossleyi. Next base: position 150,572 of record VYZQ01067297.1, on the reverse strand, counting down.
AACACCCCCAGAAAACTGTGGCCTGCTTGCATCGCTAGGTTCCCACTGATATTGCTGAAGAAGATAAGGTATTCAAGGTATCTAGAAGTGTTTCTTGTATCCACTGTTACCAGCGCAAGGAGATACAGGAGCCTTGCAGCCTTTCCTGACGATATTGTCTGAGGAAGCGGTATCTGAGGAGATACCTTGTCTTACAAAAGAAGAATTCCAGACAGCCAGTTGGGAGCATTAGTATTGCACTTCCATTGCTCTAGAAACAGGCTCGGAGCAAGGTCACTAAAATCACTTTAAAAAGCATTTCAAATAGAAATTCAAAGGACTGAATGGGAACAGGATGGAATTATTCCCCCAGCATTGTATTTTGTTAATTGATGTGTGTGTGCTTCATACAGCTGGCACTTGGTGCTCCATTGCTGTGAGATATTCTTGGAGGGACAAGAGAATGTTTGATTTTGTGATATTCATCTGTCTCGAAGAACAGGAAAGATAGGATATTTGCACTCTGTCTGCAAATATCAATACACTGAAGGTTACACTAAATTCCAGGGGTTGAGAGCTTGCCACAGAAGGGGAGCATGTGTCATTTTGGTAAAGGAAGGGACAAATAGAGATTGAAACCATTCAGAAGGTCAGATATTTAGTGGGTGTTTGATGAGCACTGATCATGGGAGAGCTGGAAGATCATAAAATATTTCTTCAAGTAAGTGTGAGAGAATTTAACGTAAGAGAATTTAATTCTAATACTTTCAGTTTCACTGTCTGACCAAAGGGCAGGCCAAAGTAGGTTTGATATAACGTGCAAAAGCTACACTCTAAATAGGCCTCGATTTTGGCCTGAACTGTGGGTACGCCACTTGCACAGCAAACCACTGGGATTGAATCTCTTGGAAGCAAAGTCATTTGGAAGTGCAGAGGGACTGGAACGGTGAGAAACATATGAGCTGTTTTTTCTGTAGGCTTCTGTTACCTCACCACGTGTTATGCCAGGGATGTAGCTTGCACAGACCAATAGCAGGGCTGTCTGCAGTTCACACCCCCAGCTTGCCCCCCTGAGAAATTGCCACGCTGCTTCATCAATGCCAATGATCCAGGCGGTCTGGCGATAGCGGAGGACAGGCAGCACAGAGTGAAATGTAATGGAAAAATATACGGCATGGAGGCTTCTGTCCTGGTTCTTTTTTTTTAATTAATACTTAATTTCTTTTATTTAAATAAAGCTGTTGCAGGAAATTTGCCTGTGAGGGGGCGTAACCCAGAGCACTTCACAGAAAGCTTGGGCGTGTCCAGATTTGGAGAGGAGCAAAAGTAATGCCGAACACTTGGCAAAACCCCACTATCCCTCTCTTTCCTTCTGAGAGGGGGCAAGGAAAAGACATTCCGCCATGCCCACTATTACACTAAATGTTGCATCTTTAGAGAAACTCCCTTGGGGGTTCATACTCTCCTAGGACTGCCGGCATGGAGTCCTGCCTGTGCACAAAGGATTTGGCACCTGGAGATCCCACCAGTGCAAGCGCCTTCCACATCCTGCTGCTGTGCTACAAGCAGAGGGACGGCCTCATGGGAGCTTGAATCCCGCCTGACATGAGCTGGTGATGTTGCAATAGGGATAAGTGTAGTTTCAGTGGGGCCCCTCAGCTTTGGAACAAGATGCCTTGGCAGTAGATGCTGCCAGATGAGTGTTAGGGACTTGGTGCGCTCCCATATCCAGTTCCCAGACTAGGTCTGTGGTATTGCAGAAGCCACATTGCTAATATTTCTTCGTTTGCTTCCTCTTCTGCGTCTAATAATTTCTTTTGAGGCAGATATTGCAGTTCCTCTTCCCTCCACTGGGTAAACCCAAGGGCAGACGGAGGTTTTGGTGCAGCAAAACGCCTGGGACTGCTGTCGAGGTTCTGGCTGCTGCACCTGCTCCTCCCTATAGATTCGCTGTCCTTGGCAATGACAGAAATTTGGCTTTTCCAAAAAGGTGGCAAGGGCTTGTCCTGTCCAGAGGGGACTGCGTGGCTGGCAGATTGAGGGAGGGATGTACTCTGATGTGTAGCTCTTTCCACAAATCCCCTGTGTGACTTTGGCACAGTCACAGGCCGCTCTAGTTGGCTTCCAGTTGTGGCTCTGCTGTTGCATCACGCAAGCTGAGAGGGTGGGAACTGCAGCGCACCACAGATCCCGCTCTAAAAACGTTGTTCACTGGGGCAGGGTAGCACTTGCCCAGCCTGTGAGTGTTCAGAGAGTGGCACAAAGCTGCAAATGGTTTGTTCTGAGCTGGGCCAGCACAGCTCTGCCCTCCCCGTGCGACAGCAATGGGAGAGTGAAAGCAGAGACCGGGTGCTCTTGCCTCTTCCCCTGTTCACTGTTCTGTTTCTCCTGGTGCTGTCTCTGCTGAGGTACGTCACACTGATACACAGGACGAGCTGAATGTCTGAACGCCTCTGTGGATCTAAGCTGGATCTGCACGGATCTCTTCAGCACCTTGTTTACAGCCTTTAAAAAGGGAGCAGTACCCTCTCCTTCCTATTGTTCCGTGCTTTACCTGCATGGCGCAGAAATGCAACACCGTACAGAGAGAATTTCTGCACACAGGTGTGCAGTGTGGCCTGGCCTGGTTATAGACCTTCTCGAGGCTGGAGGAGATGCAAGTAAATATATGACAATAAAATATATCATGAGCTGGCTGTAAAGCGGTGGCTCTATTCACACTGCTCCCCTTAGGCAGGGGTAAAATGTGGGCAGTAATAAATTCAGTGTTTGAAGCAAATACTGGCAGAATCAGGTATTCCTGCCAGCAGCTACCTCTACTTAATTTTGTTGAGTAAGCACAGCCTTCAGTTGCTTGAGGTGCCTTTCTCTCTCCATGGCTTGCCATCCTTTGGGAGATGGCCACGGAGAAGGAGTTGCAAATGTTGCATTCTGTTACAGCAGGCAGAGCTGCAGGAGACCTAAAAGAAGATCACAAGTGGTTGGAAACACGAACACGTGTGGGACTTAAACGGGCTTTGTGCCCATGGAAGTTGTGTTTTTCATTTGAGTCCAAGTTAATGACCTCGCCCTAACCTCTGCTCGCTGCCTGAGCCAAGCTGCTGAAGCCGAATAGTTCATTAGCATCAGAGCACAGAGGGGCCTGGTTCTCACATTGCTGCAACAATAGGAGATGTCAGAGAATAGTGATTTGATTAGGCTGATACTTGGTGTAGCCTGGCCTAAGTGAGAGGAGAATCAAGGCCAAGGAATATGCCTCACCCTCAAAATTGACTGCACCAGCAGCTGTGTGATTTGTAAGCCGCTTGCAGAAGTAGATGATGGTACCATCTTTTCTGCCTGGAAAACAATAATCGAAATAAAGCCAAATTTACAAAGGAGGAGTGTGCACTGTGCAATTGTTCGGGGCAAATGCACTGATTTTCCTCAAAACGAGGCAAATAGAGAAAGTGTGTGAGTTTCTGAGCGTTGCTACTTGCGTTGTGTGTAATTTTTTGTGACTGGCAGTGGAAAATGGAGACGTTTGGGAAATGATACACATCTGCTGTTCATAGTTTGTACTCTGGGTGAGAAGTGGGCATGTTCTTCAAGAAAGGGGTCCCTGAGGGCAAAGCTCCCTTACCATGTATTCGCCTGCAGAAAAAGTGTATGAAAGTCCCACTTTTGGAAGCAATGCAGAAGAGCTCTTTTTTCATTTTTTTCTGCTAGTGAGTGAAGGTGCTGTGAAGTCTCCGTTCTTTGGGGGGCACTGTGCACTAATAGCTAGGCTTAGTTTCGTAGTGGAAAAGTGCAGGTATTCTGTTTTCTTTGGAATATGGGCCACTGTGCTGTTTGTTTTGCTTTTAGTAAGGTAAAGTCACTGTGTCCATGATTAATTCTTTGTTGTTATAGGTAAGAGATCTTTTTCCAGTAGGTTTTTGGATGTCTTTCCAGTTTTGATATTTTCTAGTATATAAATGTGCTTTGCATATATTTAGTTGTCTAAACTCAGAGAAATTAAATACATCACCTAGCAGAAAGGGGTAGATATACCACACCAAAACGAATGGCAAAGAGGCATAATTATACGCCAACTTTTTAATTACTTTAATCCAAGGTGAGGAAGTGCTGCTCATGGAAACACTTGACTAAATCCTACTCTCAGGGTGCTAGGTAAGTCTTTCTTCCCTGTATCCCGGGGGCCTTTCTTTCCCAGTCCCTTCAGGAAAACTGAAAACTGGTACCATCTTCTGCCTTGCTTGGTTTTTGTGGACTAATGCACGACATGCTTTTTGATTCCTGCACCTTAAACAGGGTCCATGAAGAATCCTGTTGCTTTTCAGGTAGAAGCAGAGTACAGTCCTTGACGTTCATGGGGGGTTTGGAGCACCTGGAGTGAGAGGCTTTGTTCCCTGGGTACAGCTCACAGCTCCTCTGGAAGTGCTAAAAACCCATGAGGGGAACAGCTCATTGCATGGCTCTGGCTCTTCCACTGGATATAAACGAATCCTAGGCAGGCTGAGGCTGGAAATTTGTTAGGAAGTGCACCCTTCTCAGTACTTACATTCCAGTCTTTGTTGCTGTGTCTAAGCAGCACTAGGTTTTTTTTAAAATTATTTTTATTTTTAGCTGACTGACATTGTACTGCACACAGCCCCGCGTTTGAAGAGATGCTCATATTTCTCTTCTCTCTTTTGTGGTGGTTTTTACACCCTCCTTGAGCGTGCTGGTGGCTTTGAAGTCCTATGGATTGTGCTGTTTCAGGCCAAAAGATATTGCCTGAAGCAGCATGTGTAAAATTTTCCTGAAAAGTTACCTCTGCCTGTCTAACACAGAAGCAGCTTGTCTGTGCCCAGGAGGTAATTATGAGGATGATCAAATCTGCTCGTGGTGTGTGGGCTTCTCCCTCATGCCCTCAGCAGCAATCCCCCCAGACAGAGCTGCCAGCTGGGTGGCTGGCTCACAAATCTCAGCTTACTCACCTTCATGTCAGAGGGCCACAGCTGTGAGCTCCAGCACCTGGGCTGGAGCCTCTGCGTGCGAGATGAGGCCGATTTCAGATGAGCTGTGGAAATGGCATAGCCATAGCATCATTTAGAAACCGTCTGCCGGGGCGGGGGAAACCCACACTGTGCTCTCTTTATGTGTGAGGAGGTATGAGAAAACATGCAGAGCCAAGCCGTGCTCCCTGCACCGGCCTGGAGCGAGAGAGGAGGTGTGAGCCAGCCCAGGGCGCACGGCACATTTCCTGCCCGTTGCTCCTCAAAGCAGGAAAAAAGCAAAGTCTGCTGGAGAGCCTCAGTGTGAGCTGGTGAACCATCTCCTCAGCTGCTCCTAGCGCTGATTTTTCTCTGGGTGTGTTTCTCATCCAACCCAGTTCCTGAGATAACCGTGTCCCCTGGGGGCCAGGGGAGGTTTAGTCCTCCTTCCTTCCCTCCGAGCAAGTGACACAGGCGTCTCCTACCCTGGTATAAGCAACAAGGCTTCCTACAAGATCTGGTCAGCCTGGACATCTTGTGTAACCTCACAGAAGTTCCCCTCATCTTTGACTGTGAAGTTCTACTTAGCACTTGTGTTCTGGAAGGGCTGAAAGTGAAGGACGATGCAGTTGTGCCTGGTATTTTAGTGGCTGAATACTCCAGCATGCAGTGAGGAGCAGAAGAATTTGTTTAATGTTGCCAGGGAAGGGTGTCCTATCCCTTTTCTCAAGACAGAGCTCTCTTTTTAGGTTTACAGGGTAGGACCAAGGCTCTGCCCCAGCTGTGTGACCCTCCAGGGATATATTCTGTCTCTGGAAGCGTTCAAACTCCTCACCAGCCCTGTTGTGCTCAGAGACAAAGGACTTCTCACCGTGAATTGTTGCACTGCGTAGGTGTGAAGGGAACCCAGAGCTGTGGGATACGAGTGCTGCTGGCTGGGTCTGAGGGCGTTTGCTGGGGTGAGAGCTGTGTTCAGCTGCAGCTGTGGTTGCAGTGGGCACCACCCCTTGGGGCTGACAGGGTCCAAACCTTTTGGATCTGCGACCTACGGCAGCACTCCCATGTGTCATCCATCCCGAATGGACCTACGATGTTAGGCCCTTTCTGGCCTTGCACGTAGCTTCAAATTTTGGGTTCTGCTAGGGTCAGCAAAGCTACGGTAATTAGAATGGGGAGTGCATAGGAGAGGGTCGTAATAAGGTTGATTAGAATGGGGTGGTTGGCCATTAGTGAAGGTAAAAGCTAGGGAGAGGATTTGAACCTCTGATTTAAAGGACTTAAGCCTTTTGCATTTGCCGAGCTCTGCCATGCTAGCTGGTCCTGTTCTAGGACGTGTTTTGGTGTGATAGCCTTTTGTAATTTAGTTGAATTCATTACTTAAAGCGAAGGCTTGCTTGTGGTATTGGCCTCACTCTTCCTTATCCTTTCGGACTGGGAAGAGTTCATCGTCGATAGAAACCGACCTGGATTGCTCCGGTCTGAACTCGGATCACGTAGGACTTTAATCGTTGAACAAACAAACCCTTAGGAGTGGCTGCACCACTAGGATGTCCTGAGCCAACATCGAGGTCACAAACCCCCTCGTCGATACGGACTCTCGGAGGGGATCGTGCTGTTATCCCTGGGGTAGCTTGGTCCATTGATCAATTATATTGGGTCTGGGTGCTGTTAGCACGTTGAGGGGTCGCTCTTAGTCTAGAGGTATCGTCTAATTTTTGGAGGATTTGTTTTTCTCCGAGGTCGCCCCAACCAAAAAATGCAGACCAGCGCCGTGTCACACCTTTGTCACCGGCACCAGGACTGCAAAGAAAGTCCTCTTCCTTGTCATCAGGGCTCACATCTTCGTTCCCCTGGAGCAGGAGGAAGCCTGCCTCTCTCTGTCAGTCTCTGAGCTGGGGAATGGGGCTGCTTACTCCCAGGGCAGCCCTCGCTGCTGCGATTCTCCAAAGCAGGTCTCCCAACCTAAACACGGAGCACCCATGCCAGTAGCAGGAGAGATGCTCCTTTCTGAAGATTTGTGTCTTTTATGCTGGGAGCATTAGGAGAGTGTGACCTACTGTGAGCTGTGGAGACAACAAAAAAAATGACATTTTGGGGGTGAGAGGCAAGATGGGAAGAACGGCCTCCCCCGTGGTGTGTTTGATGCTCCACGTGCACCTTGCTGCACTGTGGGAATGTGCAGGGCAGGGGTGGTTCAGGATGTGTCTCTGAAGAGGCAGCTGAAGACATTGCAGTGACAGTGGGAGGACAATGCTGCTCAGTAGTGATCGCCCGCACCACGTCAAAGAAAGAGAAGAAAAATAATTTTGGGGAAGCTCAACAATAAAAATGACTTCATTTTGAAAAGCAAACTACTGCCCCTCCGTAAACACACCGAAGACTTTTTCCAGGCAGGGATCACAGCTCTGCCATCGCAGCTGCTTTGGGGAGAAGGCACTTGGAGGGCTGGGCCAGCAATAACCCAGGTGGACCCTCCGGCCACCACTGCCTGCTGAGCCTCGAGGGCTTTGTGGTGCCAAAATGCAAGTGGTTCGGGGTGTCTGCACACGGCAACCAGACCTGGCCCCCCAGGGGGATGATTTATGCAGCCCTTTCTAGTCCACAGATTCACCTCAGCTTTAGACTGTAAATTCTGCGGGAAAATTTGATAAACCTGGGAGAGCCCCAGTCTCGACAGAGATTTCCAGGTACTTCTAACATGATTCTTCCGAGGGAGCGACTGCAGGCTGAGGTCTCCAGGAATGCACTAACAACCCAAGATGTATAAGTGCTTTGACCCTTATCACGAGCAGTCCCACCCTTGCCCTGAGTTATCAAGCTGGAGAGCTTAGCAATGAGCACTTGCAGGGCCCTTCCTTACCGTGATAAGGTATTGATATTAAAATTGTACTTGATTTAGGGGTTTCATTTCTGCATAGACTATTTTTTTTCCCCTCTGTCTTACACGTGCAATCATAAACTGGGATTTGGGTTGTTCTAGTCCCAGAAGGATTTTCTGCTCTGTGCTGTGACACAAAGGGTCTCTCGTTGTTACAGCAAAGGGGAGGGTGTGGCTAGAGTGGCAGTCCTGGTGGTGAGGGCAAGGACTATCACGGGAGTTCCCTAAATTGTTACAACTGTGGGTTTAGGCATGCTATAACTATATTTACAGCAGGTATTTACAGGTGGCTCCAGTCATAGGATGCAAAGGGGCACCCTAGAATTTAACTCTGCATTCTTCAGAGCTCAGGTTCCCAGTAGTATCTCCAGGAAAACTCTGGTATCCGTGGCAGTTTGTTGGCTTCAAAGCTTGAAGTCGTGGAATTCAAAAGGTCCTCTCAGGGAAATTCAACTGCGCAAGAAGGACGCAAACTTTACTTTTCATGATGTAATTTCCCCAAAGCAAAACTGGGGGATTTTTTTGGAGGAATTTTAATGAAAAGATGACTTGGAACACAGAGTTTGGGATGCTTTGGCAAGAGAGTATAAAACTCATGGTAAGGAGAAAAAAGCTACAATACCACAACAACCCCCAGTTGCCTTCAGCTTTAGGTTGTGTGTCCCTTCTAGCTCCCTGCTGCAGTGGGCACTGAGATTGCAGGGCTTGATGGCCATGCTGGAATGAGAGCCTGAGGGTACTTCCAACATTCAGTTTTCTGTTCTGAGAGTCCCCATCCCTAATCTTGCTTTTTTCTTAGCTTGAGTTTTTTAGTGTTTTCCATCCTGAAAATCTAGGGGATGCTAAGATCCAGTGGAGGTTTGTAATTCCTTCCTAAATAATGTCACTACCTCTTCTTTATTTGGCCATGGATACATAGGCTAATAATTTCTGCAGTTAATGGAATGACTGAGAACAAGGATTTTGTTCTCTCTTGTCTAGTAAATCGTGCAAAACAAAGTTACATACATGCTGTAGGTATTACTTCTAATATTTAAAACCATCACAGCCACATCATGGGAGCTGTCTGGCATTAGAAGAACTTTCCAAAGGGTTGTTAAAACGAAGGGAAAAAGTGCCTTCAAAAAACAAACACCACTTTTTGCTCCGTATAATGAAGCAGTGAAATTTAAAATGGCACTCGAATAATTATGATTTCTTGCTGTAAATCTGAATAGATTTGGCTCTCTTTGATTTTTTTTTTTAATGCTACAAAAATTAGTTTACTGTCTGTGGACTGGATCCTTCTTGCATTACGCATGTGACTAAACCTGTGGGGCCCAGTGGCCAGAAAAAAGGACCCAGAAAGGCATTAAAATAGTTTAGCCCATTCAGCTGCAAAGTCATCTTACACATAGTTTCCCCCTAACTGGTTTTGTGTATGTTATTGTCAAGTATGAATCTGCAGAACATCTCCTGGTTTGGAATCTTGTTCCCTGGCCTGGAATCTTGTTCCCTTAGAGCAGTCAGCTGTTCTCCTGCAGCCTTTCTTAGTGGCTGGTACATGTGCACGTTGGGATCTCTGTACTGTGCTGTCTTCTCGGCAATAATTTTCATCTTTATTTTCACGCTTAATTGGTTTATGTACTTTAGTTTGTAGTTATGTATGTTTCCATGACCAGTCTTTATAGTTTGTTCATTTTTTAGGATACCTCCGTAATCTGTAAAGTTATCAACAGTGTGTGATCACTAAAGCAAAACAAACACAAAAATTAATGTAAGTTTACTTTATTGATAATATTCAAAGACAGAGAAAGTATTGGTCATATTAAGTAGATGTGGGGCTAATCTCATAGGAAATGAACCAGGTTTAATGTCTAGATGAGTAGTTGTAGAACTATAAGCTAAACTCATGTATCCAACTAGTCCAGCTTGCCAAGGATCATCATCAAAGTTTTGAATCTCTTTTAAAAGTTATTTTTCAGAACATGGCTAATCTATCTGTAACTTCTATTGTACTATTTGAAATGGAATCAGGCTGTGAAGCCTGCCAACTCATCTTTCATGTGCCTTTCCCACTGGTGTCTCTCTTTTTCTGCAGAATCAAGCTTGCACAGCAGAGTGTTTCTGTTGCCTTTTACATGTGGTCCTCGTTAAAAAAAAATACAATGAAGTTTAGCTGTGGTGAAATTACTTATTTGATTTTTTTTTAAAACTGGTGCGAAAAGTAAATATGTTTACTGCGTCTCTTTCCATTCAGTGCATTTCCTTTTTCTAAGCTCCGTTTGTGTTCAACAAGACAGCCTCTTTCTCCAAGATTAACATTTCTTATGATTGTTCCTGACAGAGGATTTACTTTCAGAGGCCCTGCTAAGGATAACCAAAAAAGGGCATGTAGCAAGACAGTTTTGGCAGCTTGCACGAATTTTCGGAGCTTTTTAGGTCTTGGTTTGCTGATGAGTGGCTTCCTGAGCATGCCTAGGGAATGACAGGCATCTCTGCAGGCAGGCTGAACCCACCTTGGCTTGCGCGTAGCCATTGGCTGCCTATTAGAATAAATTGAGGACAATGCATTCCGCTGCCTGCCAATTGTAAACATCAGGGATATGTATTCACTTAGCGTTGACTTTTGGGAGGGGCCAAGGAAAAGCTGTACTTTTATTGAATAGGGCTGTGTGTGAGGCTGCTGGTTTGTGCCTTTCTTGCCGCGCTCCTGCCCCAGCAGCAGCGGCCAGTTATTCATTTCCTTCCCGCTAGCGGAGCGCTTCGCGGCCGGAGGTAAGGACGGGCGTCGGGGACGTGTGCGCTGGGGAGCGAGCCGGGCTGCCCGCCGTCGCCGTGCCGATGAGGCAGCCCGCGGGACCGGCCGAGCTGTGGGAGACTATTTTTGCTCTCCTCTTCCCTCTCTCTGTGTGTCTCTCTGTGTGTGCCCCCCCCTCCCCTTTCCAGATGTTGGTGGTGAGCTAAGGGAGATCTCCGTGCTGTGCCGGGAGAGTGGAAGAGGAGGGGATGCATGTTTGCATCTCGAGGAGGAGGTGCAGGGCAGGATCTGTGCGCGTCCCACCACTCCATTTTTTGATCCTTTGGTGGCCTTGGTAGTGGAGCAATAACCTATCTACCGCTTCTTTTATTTTTCTCCCCTCCCCAAGCATTGCAATGAGAAGGTTTTCAGTGCGTTAAGGTCTGGTGAATTGCTTTTAATTTTGCAACTTAATATGAGGACTTTGAGGGCAGCCTGACTGCGAGGGCAGTCTCCAGGCGTAACTGATACAGATACAGTGAAGCTCTGGTTAATGTAAGCGATCTGATACTTGCTGAAGCAGATGTCCCTCATGGCAGCCTTTCACAGAAGTATTGTTGACAATAGATGGCATCAGTTTTTGTTTTCTGCCTTCAACATGCGCAGCAGTGCACTGCCAGAATGTTTCTTGTGAAGTTGTTTTTCCTGTTAAAAAAAAGGGGGGGGGGCGTTGAAAAAAATGCGCTTGGGTGGGACTGGAGCTCTTAAAAGTCTGGGTCTGTGTTTGTCAGAGTGCTGCTGGGGAGAGCTGGCTGGCAGGCTCCCCTTCCCGGCTCCTGTGGCACGTTCGGACAGTTGGAAAGCACTGCGCGAGGCTGGCTGCTGATAGCATGATATTCTGCATGGCCGGGAATTTCTCAGGGAAAGGGCTGGGGGAATGAAGGGAGGGAGGAAGTTTAGCTGCAGATGAATACTTGGTAGCTGCAGACGCTGACCAAGCTGCTAATCTCTGGCCAGAGCTGCAGGGATAGAATAGATTTGTCTCATATGTCATATGTTGTTTGGAAGAATGAAAACATAACTGTTTTAAAATGACTTTTTTTTTTTTTTGGTGGAGTATTTGTTTTCAGAGGAGAATTTCCTTTCAGAGTATGCAGTTTTTGCACAATTTTGCCTGGGAAGGCTTTCCCTGCTAAAAGGCGGACAGGAGAATAATTTGGGAAAATAACACATTCCCTCCTTGGCAGCAGCTCAAAGAAAATAAGGAGGCAGAGTGGGATTTTTTTTTTTTGTGAGAACCATGTATTTATTATAATTTGTCTATTTTAGATACCATACTGTGAATGATTGTGTTTGTATGATTTGCCATTGAAGAACCCTTGGATTCTGCCTCCATTCTTTCTCCATCTCATTAAGTGTAGCAGTAAGTCCTCATCTGCAGCAAGTCTCTTTTTCTCCTGCCATTTAGACAGGATGGGATCCTAAAACTACACACACAAAACCCAATGGAACAGACTCTTTTAATATAAATTACTAATGGAGCAAAACTTTTAGTCCGTTTGCTTCATTAAATTGCCTTAAAGCAGGAACTTTTCTCAATCTATTTGAAGAAATGATAGGTCAGCCCTTTTTGGGAAAGCTGCTTTGATAGGCAGTCTTAGTCAATAAAACCTGCATATGTTAATGCAAAATCTAAATCATGATGGCAGGGAAGAAATACCGGATGAGATGTCTGCGAACAAGAGACTCAATTGAAATAATTTGTTTTTCCTGAAAACTCCTCTTTGTTGCCACTTGCAGCGACAAGAGGATCAATTCCCCAGCCTTCATTCACAGGATTAGTCCCGGTGAAATCAATACCATCATTAATGGATTCAGGGTCCGATGCAAGGGGAGTCCTGCGCACTCTGAATGCGCTTTGACAGCGAGTGATGTACGCGCGTTTTGGGAGAATAAGGGATTTTCCACAATTGCTGCTTCAGATACTGACGGCGTTATTCTGACATGGAGCAGCCTGAGAAAGGGGTAACTTCCCTTGTGCTTTTATTTCTTGTCCAACACCGATACACACAATGCAACAGTGACACTGAAAGATGGGTGATTTGAGAGGAAAGTGTGCTGGGGGGAATGTAAGTTCCTCTGGCTGGCATTAGAGGGAAAATTGAAGTGCGTTTAGATGGGAAGGTTTCTTATTCCCTGGTCTCATTCGTGGGGCCACAACGTGACACAGAGCATCTGTTCAATCCCATGCAGGGTAAGGGCGCAGTGCTCCTCATTCCAGGTGGGGACACTACAAAGGCAGGGCAAGGCTTTTCTCACGGCTGCCTGCTAGGAGGTGGCTTCTGTCCTATGAAGATGCCAGGGAACGTCTTGTCAAGAACCTGACTGGAAATCCTCCTTGTTTCACACTTCCCTTCGCACAGCTGGAGCAGCCCTGCCTGTGGGGGGGATCTTTTCATTGCAGAAAAGTGAGAGCCTGCAGGACTTCCTTCCTGCAGGACAAATAGAACTCGAATGTTCTGGGACTGCTGAAAATACTCTGATTTCTCAGTAGTTCCTTACATGAGGCCTGTTCTTGTGGGCTGCGTTTTACTTTGTATTAAAGATCAGCCGAGTTCTTAACCCCTGTCTGCCAGGGGTGCAGCTTGGTACATTTGGTCCCAGAGTGTGAACGCGGAGGGACAGGAAACCATATATGCCCAAGAATGAGAGGGCCAGGAGATCATTACTGTCCATCTGCAGGGCTCGTCTGGACTCTCCTGGCTATGGCAGAAAGCACCAAAAAAGGTAGCAGGGCAGAAGGGGAAGTGCAGTCCTGTGAACCTTTCGGTGCCTTTGAGAGGGAGTTTGCAGGATTGGGCTCCAGGTGTACAAAGCCTGAGGCACACAGGCCTGTGACTGCAGCGAGTGGGAGTCTGCCTTCAAAGCGAGCTTTCATTCTTTAAAAATTGTCTCCTCTTAGTAACTACCCCCTGGCAGCTTGTGAGGAGAAGGTTGCTGCCTTCCTAGAGCCTTGGGAAACGTGCGTGTGCAGGGGATGGTTTGCTGGCTTTGTGCAGAGCTGCCGAGTGGTTAAATGGGTGGGAATGGATTTTGGGGGGCAGCTGGACCGGAGGAAAGTCACCTACCTGTGTGTAGGCACTTCCTCTTGGGGTGCTGTTCTTGCTTGGAAGATGTAGCTGCTGCTTGTCAAGGATTTGGCCAAGGCTGAAATTTGACTCAGAGGCATTTGAAGATCAGATTAGATCTGACCTTTCTGGAGGAAACACCGAGGTCACTGGACAGTTGAACTATATAACATTTTTTTCCCCCCTTTCCTGATGCTTTTTGTACATTCAACTAGCCCAGCAGGGAAGGACGCTCAGTACTCTGTAATTTGGGATCCCTCCCACCCCCGGGGGAGCTTGCTGCTGCATTTCTTGAAACAGATTCGATCAACCAAAGAGGTTAGGGCATGTAACACTCTTACTTAGCTGCTATGTTAGCTGCGTGGTTTACATCCTGCATTAGGGAAGTGCTTCTTTCCATGCATTTTTCCTTTGGATCTGTGCTTGGCCCTTATAAACGGTGTGGGGCCGGCAGCCTGGCTGCCCAGCAGGTACCAGCGTGGTCCCTTCCGTGCCAGCTGCCCTTGTGAGGCATTGCTGCCTTCTGCTCTTCATCTCCTGCAAACCTCCTGGCTCCTGCTTTGTCCTGCAGCACCGCTGGGCACCCAGGGGTGGCAGTGCCCAATTCTCAGCTGGCCCAGCCACCTCCCCTACCTGTGGTCAGCAGCCATCACCACAAACTGGTGCCTCTGTCCCTCTTCCTGCCTCTCAAGAGGGGAAAGCTCCGTCCATGAGGCACAGGGGCACCTCCCGAGCAGAAAATCTTGTCTACAGCAGTGTTTATGGGTTGAAGCTAGGAAGAATTGTTTGTGGAGTCTGTCCTGCTGGTTTGCAGTGAGGGCAGGACCAAATAGCCGAGGAAGCAGGGGAAAGAAAGGGAAAAAGCAGCAACATCTTAACTCGCCGGAGTAATTTCTCCTTGGAGTTTTTTTCCTGTGGTCATAAATACCTGGTGAGTCACTTAATGGCCGTGTGTCTCTCTATCTCCAAGTAAAGGATAATCTGTGCCTTTCTGTATTTAGCCTGTGGGTCTGCCGGGGCTCAGTTCGTTAGTGTTTATGAAGAATTTGCACTACCAAAATGCCAGGTTTAAGCACCGGCTAAAACCTTATTTTTGAATGATTTCCCAGAAGATCTTAGACTTTTTTTTCTGTGTGTGTTCACACAGATATGTATTCGACTTCTAGACTGTGGGTATAAAACAACTGAAGCCCAGGGAATGAGGTGGAGGGTGGCCCAGGCTTTGGTGGTGACATTGTGCTGCCATGTCTAGAGGGAATTTCCTGGGTGCTTGAGGATTGAATTGTTTTTTTGCTGCATCTGGACCAGTCTTCCTGTGAAGCTGTCATGCGTGTTCCAAAAATGCACGAAGGCAGCTTTGGCTTACAGATCCACCATGGTGTCATAAGCTTGGAAGAAAAACTACTCAGCAAGCTGCTGAACCTTATCTGCTTGCTCAGTCTCCTGTTGATGAGCGCAGTTGAAATTGTAACCCCTGGGGCCAGGCCAGGCTGCAGTGGGGAAAACATTAGGGCAAGATTTCAGGCAATGGAAACATTACATGTTTCCACACCCTCTTGTGTACAGAATACAAATAAAGAGCATTTTCCCTAGAGACTTGCTGTGGAGGGTGTGAAGCAAAGTGGAACCCACCCGTTTGCACATTTTCTGGTTTATGTCCTTAAATGGCCAAAAAAAAAAAATCTTTGGAATTTAGCTGCTAGAAGGGTTATAAATAGATTTGTGGAGATAAAGTTTTGCTGTCAATGCTCTGATTTGGGATCTGTTCAGAAGGGTAACTTTGTAGGACAGCAAATACGGAGAGGTATTGCTAAACGCAGGAAGACTGTGTCACTGCACATGCACGCACCTTCCCAATCTTCCCTCAAGCATGTGGAGACCCAAGGGGCATGGAAATCGTTGTGTCACTTCTGAAAGTTAAATAACTCGGGGTGAGGAAGAACTAGCGTTCACGATTCATTAAATGATGGCTAAGGGAGTCTGAACCTACGACAGCTACGTAAACAAAGCCCCTGAGATTTGTTGGCTGCTTGTTTCGCATCCTTGTCCAGAGGAGCTGACTTCGCCTAGGGAGAAGCAGAGCAGGGCTGGACAAACCCCCATCCAGTGAGCGCCGGAGCCGCGGTTCCTGAGCTCCGTCAGAAGTCAAGGTTCGATCCTGCGGGCTTGTGCCCATTGGATTCCAGTCCTCTTCAAAGGGAGCTCTGCCCAAATGAAGCAGTCTGTGATCAGGCCATTGTTTGTTTCTTATTTGCAAGGCTTTGATGTTCTCTCTTGTCTTTCTGACTGCCACGGGGCATGTTAGTACCCTTTTCCCACTTCATTCTTTTCTTTGACAGTGAGCTCTCTAATGGTGAAATGACCCTCACTTGATTTTTGGTTTTCCCCCCCTTGAGCCATAATGTTCTCCCTGGTAAAATCTTTCATCCCAGAAGCACAAAGGCATGACCTTTTATAAAACCTCACCATTTCAGAGGACCTAGCAGTGCTACTGTGATAGCCCAGCCGTGGCTTTCTAGCATCAGCTGTTGTACTGAGGACAATTTCTGCTCAGTCTGAGTAGGTTCAGCTGCAGATGGAGGAGGCAAAGGACTTTATCTGCATCTTCCTAATGACCTCGTGATAACCTCCNTTTTATAAAACCTCACCATTTCAGAGGACCTAGCAGTGCTACTGTGATAGCCCAGCCCGTGGCTTTCTAGCATCAGCTGTTGTACTGAGGACAATTTCTGCTCAGTCTGAGTAGGTTCAGCTGCAGATGGAGGAGGCAAAGGACTTTATCTGCATCTTCCTAATGACCTCGTGATAACCTCCTTTCTCTCAGCAATTTCAATAGCAATTTCAATAGCCATTGAGCTGGGGAGAATTTGGCTTTGCTCCGGCCTTGTTAAAAACTCATAGGTTTGGAAAAGAAATTCCAAGAGCTTGGCCGCAGCGTGTGGAAATAGGAGTGGGTTGGGTTAGCTCTGAGGTCTGGAGAAGTGTTTGGTCAGCTCTCATTTACCTGCACAGCTTAAACCTGCTGGTGCTGCAGGGGGATGCATCTAAGGCAGCATCGCTTCGGAGGGTTGCAGCCCTGGGTCTGCAGGGAGGAGAGGGTTTGCTGCTTGGTTTGGCTTTGGGAACAGCATATCCCCATGTGCAGAGCCACACCCCTGCTATGGAAATGAGGAGTTCCATTCAGATGTCTGATAAGCCACAGCTGTTGCTTTGCCACTTCAAACAGAGCTTGGATTATAGAGACTGAAGTGCAGCGTTTTAATTGCTGTAAATACGAACAAGAGCGTTTAGGCGATCCAGATGAGACGGAGCCAAGCATTTCTGTGGCTGATGTATATTATACTGATAAAAGCGGGCCAGCTGAGAATTTCCCTACTGCTGTCCCAGTAATTTAAAACACCACTAATCTCTTTTCTGCTACGTTGGTGAAAATGAGGGAGAACCTGGGCATTAGCTGGCCTGAATCTGAACTTGATTTCACCAGCTGTACTGGGATACATTTAGTGTTGTAAATGATATTGGGGGTTTTTAAAAATATACACTGGATTTAGTCTGTTTGATTTCCTTGAGTTAGAGGAGTTCAGAATTCAGCGGGAGCTGCTTGCTATCAAGAAGCTGACCTTTTTTGTTTGGTTTTCTACACATCCCCTAAAGGACGGTGACAGCAGGAAATTGGGTCAAAAATCCCAGTAACGAGCCTTCACTGGGAAACGGTATTTCGTACAAGAGAGGGCACTGCAAACCCAGAAAGCCAGTAAAATTCCATTGCTCCTTGCTCCCTGGTGATTAAAAGGCCCTGCCATATATGGGAAAGGTCTGAGCTTCATTCACTCCAACCACAATAGTAAATGGCTTATTCAGTGGACACAGTGTGCAACCAAGGAGCATATTGACAATAAAAAGGAAAAGCAGAAACTCTTGCATGCAGTCTGCTTGCAGTTTTCTCTGCTGTGTGTTATTAAAAGCTCTGTGAGTGGTTTTTTTTCTTGTTCCTTTATTTAGATCCCTGTAAACTTCAATCAGTTTTGTTTGCCACTTAACCCTCCTTCTAAAACCAGACACACCAGCCTATTTCCTCTCCTCCCCCCTATATAACCCAAACAAGAAAAGAACATTTCCCTTACCAGTGCGTATATAGACATAGTTGCTTGGTCTTCAGTGCTTCTAGTGTGCATTTTTATGACTAAAAGCTGGGATTAGTTGACAAAATCTTATTCTCATCAGGTATAAAGCATTAACTTTAAGAAAAGCAGTGATTAAATGCCAGTGTTTCAGGGTCAGGGATGGAACCACAGAAGTGAAGCAAATAAGCGTGTGTGTATAATTAGGGATGAGTTTTGGGGGGAGGAAGGGAGCAATGTGCTTTGGGTGGGAGTTGCAGAAGGGATCCCCAGTGCTCCACAAAGCTCTCAGGGATTTCCTTTCCACCACATCAGTTTCTAGGTAGTGAAACCCTACACGGACAACACTGAGGTGCAAAGTCACTGGAGCGCAGTTGTGTTTACATTCTTGCTTTTCAGTTTATTTTGTGTAGGGATCAGGGTTCTCTGCCATCAAAATCGTGGGGATAAAGTAGTTGGTGTAGTTGCATTTCATTTCACGCGGAGAAAGTTTAAGTGCAATGACGGAGTGGCACGAGGTTCTTTGCTTGCTGGAGACTTTTCTGGAGCTTTTGTTGTTTGTTTTGCACCGAGTACCTTGGGAATACGTTGTTTGTGTCATATTGCTGAGTTTAGAGATTGTCTGGGATCTCCTGTATCATTTGGCTGAAAACCCACATCTCTTTGTGGCCAGGAGGGCTGATGGATCAATTGCCTCTCCCAGACTACACCTCATTCCACACCACGCTTATGTTTTGAGGCCGCGTTTGACATGGGTGTTACAGTCAGCCACAGGACAGGTTGCCTGGATTTGAAACCAGTCTTCTGCTCCTCCAATTACTTTTCATTTCTGGCCAGCAGCACTTCTGAGGAGGTGGCATTTGACCATTATCACAAAGTCGTGCTAAGACATGGCCACTGAGGAGCTCTGATGTGGCCAAAAGAAGCATGGTCAAGTTGTGACTGTTGGGTAATGCAGTAGTAGCACATGAATAATTCTGTTTTCCAGCTCTCAGAAGGATCAGGGATAGTAAATCTGGAGACCAAAATAACTACTTATCTAATCTCATTCATACTTTTTCATTCAGGATTTGGATTGTGAGAAACTCTGCATTATATCAGCTTTTTAAATGGCATCTGGAGCCCTGGGAAAAAGTCCTTGAGTAACAAGAACATTGAATGCAATTAAGTATTATTGCATGGTCAAAAATGCTTTTCATTTCTTCTATTTTTACAGTCTTCGTGATTCCAAAGGAAGATGGGAGACTGCTTCATTTTCCTTTTACCTCTTCAAAGAGGAAAGTGTAAATGATGCATGTTCTGGAGTAATTTTTCCCTTGGTTTTCCCCTCCCCTGAGTGATTTGTGACCCAGCTGGGTGCTTGTGCAGCATCATTCTGCAGGAGTTCATGGTGTTCAACCCTGCTGCTCTACACTTGTCCCCGGGTGGGAGTTCCCCTTCCCTTTGGGGTCCTTCAGTAAAGGCTGCCAAAGTCATCAACCCCCTCCTGTCGTGCTTGTGGACAGCCTCAAAGCTTCAGTCCTCTGTCCATGGTCAGCAAAGATGTTTAGTGCTTCACTCGTCAAACCAAAAACTAGTTTGCCATTCTTGTGCCATCTGCTGTAGCCACCCAAAAGCTTTTTCCAAAGCCACCCTGCTTTTCCAAAATAGGCAGTTTGTTTTGGTTTGGTTTTTCCCGCCCCCCTTCTGTTCATGATCATATGTAAACGGATGTGAGCTCCTTTCTTGGAGTCAATATGTAGCAAACTTAATATTTAACAAGTGGAGAGGGAGTAATGCTGTGTTTGCCTTCTGCGTCAGAGTTTCTGATAAAGATCAGTTCATCTTAGTGAAAAACGAAAGGAATTTACTGTATGTGTAGGAAATGTGTAGGAAATATGTTTTGTTATAAATGAACGGATTGAAGTGGTGACAGGCTATGAATCTGACTTATATGACAAAATACAGTTACACAGTTCTGAAAGCCTGGAGACTGGTGTGATGAACTGGAAAAAACATTATAATCTGAGCACGTTATTTCTGTCTCTCCTGTGACCCTTCGAGGCAATGGAAAGCCACCGATGGAAAGGCTGTTGGCATTAGCAGCCGTAGAATTGGTTTCATTGATCCTGGTTCCGTGCTTGCAGATCTCTGAGGCTGAATTTAAATAGGTACACTCAGTGTTTCCCGATTTAGAATGAAATACCAGAAGCTGCAGGTGTAAAAAAACCCCATAACCAACACCATTCTCCCCCCACAAAACCAAAACTGAAAATCTGGGAAAACGATATATAGGTCATCTCATCCCTATCCTCTAGGCAGTGCAGGATGATTCCCAGAAGTACATTCGCACATGTTTTGTCCATAAACACCTCTGTTTATTAACAAAATACAATAAACTGTCATTTTTCAGCGAGGATTGGGATAGTTTGCTGCACTTTCTAGTTTTTAGCAAGGGGGAAATAGCTATCATTCTAAAATGTGTTTCTTGGCCCGTGGATATTGCTCACGTGAATTCAAGCAAAAAAAAAAAAAAAAAAAAACAAACCCAAAAAACCCTAATGAATGGAAACTTGTGGAAGAGTTACCGGCAGCTGGTTTTATTATGGACCATGGCTCTGACATGATCTCACACACGTTTTAAGACAAGTGTTACCTCACTGACTTCAGTGGAACTGCTTTTCATTTGCAAGGGAGTAAATGAGGCCAGAATCAGACAGAGACCTAGGGAGACTCTCTGGGAGAGGGTTTTAGTCTGGGAAATGTGCTTTACGTACGTATAAAATATATGGGCATATCTGCACACTGCAGTAAATGTGTCAGGCCACCTGAGTGAAATAGGCTGAATTCTGCTCTGAGTAGCACCTGTGTAAATCCAGAATGGACTGCAGGGAAAATGTGCCAGGGAGGACCAAAGAGGAAGCTAATTTTCTTCGAGTGCTAGAGTGCAGTTTTCTTATTTGGGTTTCTCAGGTTTCCTTGATTAGATGGCTAGAAAATACAGCAAATTTAGACTGTTCTGCAGGGAGCTTCATGGTTTTGGCTCCTTAATTTCAACCGTATCAGAAGAAGTTGTGTTGGTTTTTGTGAAACAGGTTCAGACAAAAGCATCACATGTACAGTTATTCTGCCCTGAAAATACTGAAGGAAGCAGTGAAATTAGAACTGGATGTTTCTTGAATTGACTGTCTCTTCAGAATTGTGTAATACTACGTCTCCTTTCAAGCTCAGCTAAATCTTGCAAAATTGGAGGAAGGTGGCTGTGCTCTATTGAAAATGTAGCTTTGGTCTCAGAAAAGGTAGAAGAACTTTAAAACCTCTTCAGGTCCAGCAGAAGTGTTAGGTAAGAAGGGTATTTCAGTGCTACAGCAACAGTCTGCAGCTGTGAGATGGGCTTCGCTGTTTTTCTGGCTGTGAGGAAACGCAGTTCAAAACGTGACAGGGATTGGTTAAGGGTGAATAAAGGGCACAAGAGAGGGATTTGCTGTCTTGGTTTGTTGCTCTCCTTAGGTGTTGGCAGTGCTGCTTGCTGCTCTCCTGTACAGCAGCACCTGAGGTACAGGCACACCGGGCACCAGAGCCTGCAGCCTGTTTGGTGGGAGCTTTGCAATGCTGTGTTCCAGGCGCGGAGTTTAACACGGCTCCCTTGGTTTTAGCCGGATTTCCCACCGGTGTAAACACCGGTTTCAGATGCTTTCTGCTTTACTCAGTGTTTGAGGCAGTGATGCTCACAGGTGTGTGGTGTACAGTTTCGCTATAATGTGGTTTGTAGCTGATGCTGTGCACTCCCAGCGACGGTGGGAAAATGTTTTATGACTATGGAATTCAGTAGTGTTAACTTTCATTTTTACTTTCCTTGAGGACTTGAAGGAGAGCGGAATGATGGTAATCAAGCTTGATCTGTAGCCCAAAATTGAGGCGGGGACGGCAGTAAAGTATAGGGAATGTTTTAAATGGCCCTATCCGCTTATTTAAAGCGAGCTCTTAGAGAGTGGGGTTACAAGTCTCTTCTCAGCCTATTACAGGTTTCTCAGTGTTCACTATCTGAGCCAAAGCTAATTATACTGTCCACAGAAAAAGCACAGCAGAAGCCGGTGTGCCTGTGGTTCATACAACTGCTAATTATTTCCAGTGGTGATGCAGAAATACGGTCTCACATAATTGGTCTGAGGTCACCAGCTTGTTTCACATAGGTGCTGTTCTACCACCAGGCAGAAATGGCTTCTGCCAGCTGCAGTGCCCTGCCAGATTCGCAGTGGTAGGCACGAAGTAGAGAGCCCACTGCTGAAAGCATCTGAGACGAGATTTTTTTTTTTTTAGTTCTCCCTGGATCTTCTCCCTGAGGAAATTAAATGCTGCTGAGAGACAAACTCCAGTGGGAGAGCTCATGTCTGAATACAGCCCAGAAAAGCTTTTCTTCTGCTTGCTTCCAGCATTCTTCTGTCTTAGAAACCACCCCATATTTCTATTTTAATACTGTCTTTAGTTGAACAGTGCTTACCAAATTCAGCCTGCCTTATATATGCTAAACAACACTGTGCATGTTTTAGATCCCTTTACTGAGGCAAAAATGGCCAAGGTCATGTGGAAAGTCAATGAGAGAGGCAGGGGCAGAGGTTGGGACTGTGTCTCCTACAGCAAGACACAGAGGTCTAAAATACCCTGTCATCCCAGGGAATAATATCCGTAGGTGTCCTAGTTTTGGCCAGGACAGGATTCATTTTTTACAGTAGCTTGGGGTTGCTGGTGGAGGAGGAGCTGGACATGACCTGGCAGTGTGAACTTGCAGCCCAGAAAGCCAAGTACGTCCCGGGCTGCATCCAAAGCAGTGTGGGCAGCAGTGGAGAGAGGGAATTCTGCCACTCAGCTGCACCCAGCTCTGGGGTCCCCAGCACAGAAAGGGCATCGAC
Source organism: Mystacornis crossleyi (assembly GCA_013400655.1). Taxonomy (NCBI): domain Eukaryota; kingdom Metazoa; phylum Chordata; class Aves; order Passeriformes; family Timaliidae; genus Mystacornis; species Mystacornis crossleyi. The sequence goes on along the minus strand of VYZQ01067297.1, from coordinate 127,900 downwards.
CTGTTGGACCGAACCCAGAGGAGGGCACCAGGCTGATCGGGGGGCTGGAGCACCTCTCCTGTGGCAAAAGGCTGAGGGAACTGGGTTTGTTCGGCCTGGAGAAGAGCAGGCCTGAGAGCAGCCTGGAGTTCAGTGCAGTGTAGGATGGAGAGATCACACAGATGGTGTTGCATCCATTTCTGCCACGCCCAAAAGCGATGCAATATTTGAAACAAGCGTGTCAGAAAGGAACAACCAGGATTTTGTGCTGGAACACATCTATGGCACAAAGACAGGAGGGCTCACAGGACCAGCTGTTTCCCGTACAGCGTTGGTGCTGCCTGCTGCACAAAGGAGCACAAAAGTGTCTCTCTGAGGTACCAGAAAGAAAGTCTTTCTGTGCTGCATGTGACTTTGCATTTATACAGGTGCAACTGGCTTCAACTGAAGGGCCATTTTGGTGAGATAGAATGTCTCGTTTATATCTTAGATATAAATTACATTTTGACATCTACACGAGTAGTAGAAAACAAACACACTCTGCTTGTGTTGGTGTTCTTGTGTGCATGAAAGATGACCTGTCCTCCTTCCCCGTATGCATTTTCTCTATGGACATAATGCCCCTATTCAGTATTCATAAAGACAGTAGTGGTAACCCAACTTGGCTGCTTGATGAGGAGAGGCATTTGCAGAATTCCACCCAGCTGAAATCACTGATTTTTGCAAATGGAACTTGTTTATACATTTTTTTCTTCATTAAAAGAAATGCAGTTAGTGGTTTACAATGTTTATGTGGATAGCACCAGCTGAATCTTGTTCCCGTCCATTGCAGGCTATTTTAATGTGACCTACAACAAGCATTGTGCAAAAAACTTCTGACTGGGACGTCCTATTTTAAGTTCAGATTCCCACTGTAAGAAAGAAGCTTTGTCAAGGTGAATTCATCTCCTCAGGTGGTATCAGGAACAGTTACATTTTTTAATGGTTTTGTTCCAAGGGATAGGAACAAAGAAGACTGAATGGAATTAAGCTGGTACGCTGCAAATTTAAGGGATTAGATCTCGAACTGCTGTATGATATTGAAGAATTAAGTCAATTCATGGCCCAAATTTCACCTTTTCAATTCAGCAATCCCTGGAATCTCTTTTGGGGAGCCAGCTTGTGCTCACACCCAATTTCTCCTTATCAGGGCAAGGGCATCAGTTCAAAACTTTGGGGTGTGCCAGCAATACTAAGAGGACATGGTGTCAACTGTGCTGTTTTGTGTGAAACTGAGCGACAGTGCTGTCCCTGACCGCTTCCCCTTTTACGTGATTGCTTTATTTTTATATGTCTTTTGCTTCACTTTATTGATCATGTACTGCTTCTGGTTTACTATCACAGCAATAAAAAGCTTGTGGACGGTTTATTTAAGTAGCTTTAGGCAATTAGGTTGTAGCACTATACTGCTTACTGCGTTGAAACGTGAGCAATCTCAGTCCAGGTTTACTTCTGAAGTTCTTTTCTTACCTCTTGGCATTCTACAGAACGTACCTCAGAGTGGTGCAAAAAGAGCAGTTGTTTCCCCTCTCCCTTAAGGTTGAAAAAAGCTTGTGTGCTCGCTGGAGTACTAAATAAAAGGTTTTAGACAGAAATGCCTGCTCTGAAAATGCCCAGCACGTTGTTCAGAGAGGACCCTTATGGACAGCGAAACACCTTCAGAGGAGTTGCACGTCAGAAGTTGCAGGCGCTCTCCTGTTCATACTCTGTGTCATGGTATTTCCAGCAGCTTCTGAAAGCAATCGTTCCTCTTTTGCGTTGTCCCGTGACACGTAAAATCTGGATTTTGCTAAAACAGTGCTTTTAGGAACTTTTTAATTGTCATCATTTGGATTGGGAGTTACTCTCCTGAAAGAGCGGCTCTGGCCATTGTGGGGATTTTTGTCAATGCCTGTTCAATACTATTTCAGCATTTCTTCTCCTCCTAACAGCTGGTGCAGACTGCCCAAGGAAACATGTGCCTGCCCTTGACTTTCACCCATCTGAATCCATTCAGTGGCTTTGCATTTCCTAGTTTCCAGTTGTGCTCGCTGAGGGGGAATGGGACCTGAAATTTCATTTTGAGTGCTGTTTTGTCTTCAAGCAGCACACAAACAGCTCAGTCACTTCCCCATGGCCAGAAGTACCAGATTTTGTTAGGACCCTCAGCTGTTGACATCAACGTCAGAAGAACATCATTTCTTGTGCATAAATTTATGTAGATTGAGAAAGGCTTTATTTGACAGAGACCAAAGATTTAAACATTTATGTAGTTGCTGTCTAATTGTCACAGCCTTGGTAATGTGACAGGGAAAAAGAGAAAAGGATATAAGTTACTTTGAGCTATCAGATAAGAAATACAGATTCTGTAGTGCATGCTAGCTGTACATTTCAGTTTTTAAAATGTGTGTATGGTTAGCAGCTTTAGGCACTGGGTGCTGTCTTTGATTATAACAGTGCTGAACTTTAGCTGCAAAACTGAAACTTCTGATTTTCTCGTACATCAGTAAGTGAAACCTAAACCCATGTAATCTGTAAAAATAAATGTAATTACTTCAGCAAATGTGTTACAGCTGGCCAGGTTTAACATTAAGGTACCTGTTTCTTATGGCTGACTAGTGTCAGAAGACAGAGGTGATGGCTTGAGCTCTGCTTTGCAGACAGAATGGGAGAGAAAAATTATTGCTTTGCGTTCTTCTGTGTGTACATTAAAGTGAATTAAACAGAGTTGCAGATCTGACCTCTGACACTCCTTCCCACTATTTTCTTCTGTTTAAAGCATCTTGGTGAGGGTAGCNAACGAAGTATTTTCATACTTTAAATACATTCTGGCTAAAATTCTTGGGAGGTTTCTCAGCCTTCTGGCAACATCTGAGGAGCTTCTCTGAGTTTTGCAGATCTGTCACAACTCCTGAGGCCAGCTGCGTAGCACTAGTTGAAGGACTGCTGAGTGTCAGGAAATTGCAGTGATTCCTGCAGTGCGTGTTGCCTAGGCTTGCACTTCCCAGTTACAGTGTTCAAGGCAGCATCATGGACATTTCAAGGAGGCACTGACTTGTAGACAAAGCAGATATCAGAAGTGTATGCACAAGTGCTGCTGTTTTCGAGGCTTCCGGATCACGCAGTTGCTGGATGTATTAAGTATATCACAGAGACACTGAATTTACCATACAAGAAAAAAATGCAGAAAATGCTGAGTTTATGTAATCCAGCTGTTACTCAGTGTATTTGCATATGATTCTGTGTAAGGAAAGATGGCAATTTTTGACATTTGAATCAACTAAAACTTCTTTCATAGCTATATACCATCTCCAGTAATTGTTTCCTCAATTTTTTTTTTTTTTTTTTATTTTAAAGCAAATTGTAGTTTCTGAATGACCTGCAGACATGATTTGGGCAGAATTCCTGCTTTGAATGGTTCCCAGAATAACTCTGTATTGTGTATGTCCTAATCAACTTGTAGCTTTGATTTGTTTTGTTTGCTTGCAAAAGAAAATCAGTATATCACGATGGGCAATGCATGGCACATAAGTCAAATTACACAAACAACTGAGGATTTTTGTGTTCTTATATCTGTCCATGGGTAATATTTAGAAAACAAAGTCATTTAGAAACCTTAAAGAATTTTGGCTGCCTTTCAGAAATGGTAGAGTTAAGTCAATAAAATGCTCAGTAGAGATTGCATGTCCCCAAACATATTTTATCTTGACAAGTTATATACTATTGAGAGCTGCAGCCATGACTTGAAGCCAAGTTGGGAAAAGAACACTTCTGTTACAGGGCTGCATTTGATGGGAATCTGAGGAGGGGAAG
>VYZQ01067297.1:83529-113602 GCA_013400655.1 Mystacornis crossleyi | reverse complement strand
GAACTGTCATGTTCCTAAATGCCTATAGCAACATTAATTTCTGTCTGAATGTAGTTTTGGTAACATAGGTTTGTCTTGTATTTTCCTGTAAACTGTATGTAGGCAGCGTTGATTTGCTGTCTTCTGTGAGAGCTCNTGAGCCTGTCTGGAGCTGTCACAGAAAAGTGATCCAGAGATGTCTGGGAAGACAAGGAACACAAAATAGAACGCACGGAAAACGAGCTGCTGCAGAACAAACATGAAGGCTGATGTTGGACTACTGCAAGATGGCTTTTGAGGTGCCACGCATTAAGGAACCAGAAACTGGGGGCCACCATACTTAGAGGCTTTTCTGGATGGGTTCTTTCATTGATGCCTTCCCCAGCCACCTAGAAACAGAGACCAGACAGGAGTAAGGGAATAAAGGCAGGGATTTATTTGAAAGGCCTTCAAAGGTACCACCCTGGGGAGCCAGAGGCTGCTTCCAAAATGGACCCCAAGATGGACAACGAGTCACGAGTTCTTTACACTGTTATAGGTTTGGTCCATTTGCATATCAGCATAAATTCGCCAATTAAAACTTTAGCTCTCTTCAATTTCTCCACCTCTCTCCTGGCCCTAGTTTCCACCTTTGGGCCTCGGACAGCCCGAGTGTCCTTGAACAGCAAGCTCAGAGAAGCTTTGTTGTGTCTGTCTGGCCTGAGAGAGCAGCTCACGAGCTGCAAGGAACTTCAGAGTTACACACTGGGCAATACAGGATTTGAAAAATATAAAAGTTAAAACCTGAGGCATCATCATGGGAGACTTTTAGGCTGGAATTTATTGTATTTTTAACTTCACATCAATGACTCGCATACATGGGACAAAAAGAAGATACAAGTGAGATGTGGTGCTCTGCTGCATGTCCAGAATGAGAGCAATCTGTTTTAATGACTAATCATGCTGTAGTCTCGAGTTCCTAAATGTGTCAGTAGACGGTAGGCACCTCGGTGACAGAACAAGAAAATGTTATTTAATGCTTGCTTTACTATATAGCTTATGCAGAATGGAATGAATTTACTTTGAGCCATCTGTGCTTTTCATGTTAATTTTGTTTTTAGAGTTTCTGGAATAAAGGAATACTGTCTTCCACTAGGTACTGATCAATAGATCGAATTAGTGACAGCTGATTAACAGTTTTATAGGACAGTGTGGGCATGGCTTATGAAACCAAGCCCCATCCTTTCAGAATGTTCACAGGTGAACTTTCCTGCAGAAGCCAGGGTGGATGCATTTTTTGGTACGTTTTTTCGGACCATATCACAAAATGGGTGTGGGTGGGACAGAAGACTAATTCTGCTGTGGCGTTTATAAACCCAAGTAACTGGGATGGTTGCAAAGTAAAGCAGATACTACGAAGAATCAGAAAATTCTGTGAGTTCTGTGGTTTAGGGTCTTTTTATTATTATTTTTGTGGGGTTTTTTTCCAGGTTTGCATTAATACTCCTGCGGAGGGCTAAGAGAAAAGAATTGTGAGAACTGACAGAATTTAGCAAGAGACTTGAAACTGGGTGGAAATGTGAGGGGAAAAAAATGAGGATTGCATTGGATCTGCAAGTTTGAGATGAGAGAGGAAGGGAGGGCAGAGCTGTCAAGGAGTGATAGAGAGGACAGACAGAAACAAGAGATGGGTGCAGGTTTTTGAAGAACCAGTCTGAAACAATGCTGTGAAAAAGAGGGTAGGAAGGAACGAACAGGAGATTTATAGGTGATTGGAATGACACAGCCGTGGAACTGCAGTGAGAAATACCAGCTCTGGGCACTGCTGGAGGTGATAAACTGTTTAACACAGATTTTGAAGGCTGTTGTATTTCCATTTAGGTGTGATGTTATTCACTATATTTTAGACTAGTAGTGGTGGTTTTGTTAATTGTGGCACTGCTCCATCTGGTGGAAAATAATTTTTTTCCTGTTTAGCATGGACACTTCATGTATCTGATGGTAAAAAGTGATGGAATGGAAAATCCCACCCCATGCATTTCAGTGGACCAAAAGCAAATAATTACACTTTAAAGTCCTGGGGAAAAAAAGTAGTGCAAGACACTCACATGATGTTACATGTATATTTTATATAAATTCTCTGCTCTCCAGAAGTTTTTGCTGGTTATACACCCCAGCATCATCAGTGTTTTGGTAACATAGGTTTGTCTTGTATTTTTCTGTAAACTGTATGTAGGCAATGTTGATTTGCTGTCTTCTGTGATTGTAGTTCCACTTTTTTTTTTTGGTAAGCACAGAAAGAATTGTTGATAGCATTGTTNCAAAAAAAAATTTTTTGTAAGATTTTTTTTTTTGCTTTTTGGAGGATTGGGCCTTTTTTTTTTTTTTTTTTTTTTTTTTTTTTTTTTTTTTAACTTGGAAAGCATTAAAATATGTACAGGGTAGAATGTTTAGTCTTTTTCTCTGACTGTGGCCCCAGGTCAGTGTTCCAGAGTTGATGTCCTGGGTGGGACAACATCAGGGTAGAGTATCAGACTCCCACTCTGGCTGTGGTTGTCTGGCTAAGTGTGAGCCTCGTGCAAAGTAACAGAAGGTGGATCTGCCATCACATGAGCCTTTAGAAGTGAGCTTTCATCTGAGTGCTTGGGTTCCTTTGAGACAGACATAGGTTTAATGTAGAACTTGCCATAATTTTTTGTGTGTTCAGTACTTTTGCTTCCGTTTTCTCTGCCCAGGAATTTGATGAGTCTTGACTTCTCAACAGAATTCCACGACACATTTTAAAATTGTTCTTTCGTGACTCGCGGTTATATTTTCAAACGAGTGCTGGCATAGGCTTCTCTGTCGTGGCTTTCATCACCTTTTTTAGATGTCCCCCTGTAAATGTCAGGCACTTCATCACTTCTGTGACTTCACGTACCTTCGTGCAGGGCCGGGGATGTTCTACAACTACAGTTTTGTTTATCTCGTCACCACCAGTTGTGCTTTGGACTGGACCTGCTCCTGAGAGGTGGCTGGGCGATTGCAACCCTTGTTCTGTGCCATCCTGCTGCCTAAACTTGGCCTCTTCGCCTGCTTTTGGATCTGGCGGTGTCCCAGGAACAAGGACGAGGGGAATATTATCTCCCCAGGACTGTGAGCTGGAGAACGTGTTTCCAAAAAAGTTCCTGGCTGCGTGAAGTGTGATACCACCTCAGCATTTCAGCAAAATCTGTCACACAGTTGAAACTGCAGCGTGTTCATGTGCCTGTTTGCTCATCTTGCTGTAAACTGTTTTATGAGGACTTTTATCGAGATGATTCATCCTGAATCCACTGTGTGTCATGCTCTTTGTGATTTCAGAAGGGCACTGCACGGTGATTGGCAGGGCTACCTGGCTGACCAGCCTGATAAGATCCATCTGATCAGCACGACTCTGGTTTGTGTGGTCGCTCTCAGCTTCATGGGAAGCTTTGATGTCTGCATGCTCTGTTCGAGCCTTAGGTAGCTGCGTGTTTTTAACCAGTTATTCCCCAGGTGTGCTCTCAAATTCTCCTTGCTCTCTTCATGTATTGCCAAGCAATATGTGCAATTTTATTGCCATCTCCCATTTTATGTAATATGTCTGGGTCTATGTATTATATTGCATTGTAGTATATTTTACTTACATATATATATATATATACACACACACCTTTCCAAGCTTTGTCGTTTGGCCAAAACTGTATTGCAACATGATTGGTTGGTGGCTTGTTGGGTTGGGAGCAGTGAATTGAGATTGAGCACGTGAAGTTGTGCTCTTCCCTGTGCTCAGTCAGCTTTGACAGTGTTGTCTCAAGGTGAAACAGCAGGCAAATACCTGCTGGACATGGATTAAGTGACTCACACAGTGCTACCTGTCGTTTTTAGGGAGCATTTAACTGCCAGGTGTGAATGGAGAAAGGAGTAAGTGTAAAAGGTAGGATTTGCCTCCGCTGCAGTGGTCTGCAGTTCACATAGCTGCAGTTGATACTGACTGGAATTAAGTCTGGATTAAAATTTGGACACTAGCTGCAGACCCCATGCATGAGAAAAAATAGAGAAGTAAATTCCTTCATGATAGCTGATTTTTTGCAGAAATGCCTTTTGGTTGAAGTACTACATGCGTTTTGCAAAGTTCATGTACCTCTGAAGTTTATTTTAAGAGATCTGAATTTACTTGGTGTAGATTTATTTCAATTATCTAATCAGAAGCAGACGCATGACTTTTTAGGCTGTCAAAGGTATTCAGGAATGTATGACAAACTTCAAAGGAATGTATAAGATCTTGCTACACATCTTACTGTACATTTTTATAGAGAAGAGTTAATTAAATTTTCCCTTTCTGCCCAGAAACTACTTTTAGGCTAAATTAAGTATGTGGGGTTGTAAGGCTTTTCAGTGTTCTTTCTGCTTTAGCTTTGTGACTGATTAAACAATCAAAGGCTTATCTGGATCAAAGAAATAATAAGCAGAGGGGGCATCCCTAGGCCAGTTATCAGTTGAAAACAATTTAACTGTCGGGTATCCAAGTTTCAAGGCACGGAGCCCACCGGATGGATTAAGCACTAGGGACTGTGTACAACAATGCTTAATTGCAACGAAGAAACTTCCAGGGGGAAAGATGCTGCAGTTTCCCAGCCCGTGTTTCTGCAGGCAGGGGTTTGCTGGGGAACAAAGGGATCGTAGCACCCCTGGGAGTCCTGCCTGGTGTGGTGGGGAGGTCACCAGATGGGACACACGAGTTACCTCGGGATGGGACAGCATCCTTGCCTGCCTCCAAGTTGGGAATGCTGCTTATTCTTGGGTTAACTCCTGTGGAGACTTAATTTATGTGTGCTGGAAGAGGGGGGGGAAAAAAAAAGCTCTGGTTATCAGAATATCCACCATTCAAGTATGTTTGCAGGGACAATATTTCAAGTTATTAGTCTCAGCAATTTAGATAAGAACATGTACTTTCCTAGGGAAGACAAGGCACCGTGTCTTTAATATTAATACCTGACACAGACTAACCCTACGTGATAAAGTACGTAGATAGCACAACGAGGGGTGAATTAGAAATGCCTGGGAAGATATATGATGCCATTAGTAAAACATGGAGATTTATGTGTGACATTAACATCTCTAAGGCGGCAGAAGCGGAATTGTGCTACTCAAGCTGCATTAACGTTTTTTATTTTTCTTTCCCCCAGATGCAATTACAAAGACATCTTAGAGAAAGGGTTATCTGATGAGTAAAGTGCTGCCTGCAGTTTGGCAGACCTACCATTCCCTTCAAATTTTCCTCTGTATCCTCTGGCAAACGACTAGGACTCAAATTTTTGAAATCCCTGGCTGATGGCCCCTACCATAGTGGCATTTTGGGTGTGATTGAACACAAGAGTTGGGCTGCCCTTCCTTGGCATTTAGGGATCTTGCTACCTGGCTAGAACGCCTGCGTACATCACGGGGGAGAGCGAAGCAGAAAGAAGGGCCCTGGAGGAGCAAGAGTGGCCAGCAGCAGGAACCAAGCATAGAGGTGTTCTGGAGTCCACTTCTTGAGCTCTTTGACACCAGTGCCAGGAAACAGGTGAATTTTAACTCTGCTGGCCAGCTTGTATAACATATTTCATCTTCCATGGCTGCATGATCAGGGGAATGAGAGGGTGGCTTCATGCTCGCTGCCTGAGTGGGCCATTTGCAGTTTTACGCTGATAATTGCTGCTGTGAATTACTTGTGTTTTTTCTATCCTGCCCAGTTAGGCTCTGTTTTGCACGCACATAGAGCTGGGACAGCAGCGATGCATCCTCGTTCAGCCCTGGGGCAGCCCTGTCCCTCCTGCCAAGGGGGAGATTTCATTGTCTTGGGTTCTTTCTAATACAGAGAGATGGAGCCACAGTTACAACCCTTTCACGGCCCTGGAATTTGAAAATGTCCTATTGCCTGCTGGGAGTTTCTTGCTGTACAAAGTGAGTTAAGTTAAGCAAGAACTCATTTTTCGAGAGAGACCTTTTTTACAGGGCAGGAAGTTCTCACTTGTGGAGAGCCAGTGTGAAAGTCAGCAGTCTGTACGGTCTTAAAAGCAGAGAAGAAAGTACCTTGAGGATGTCATTGTACCTCGAGGATGGAAAATTTGAGGAATGGCTCAGTTTACAAGTAGAGAATGCAAGTTTCTCTTGAGCAGATCATCGCTGTGTAGTAAACTGAGGAGTAGTTACCTGCTGAAATTGTGCTTTCCCTCTCTTTGAGCTGTTAGCATTCACACATAAATAGAAGTTTGCTGGTTTTGAGGTAAGGCAGTTTAATTTTGACACAAGTTATTGGTCCTGTGGGGAAAGTCGTCTGGTGCTACGGTAGGTGTGCAGCATAGTGAAGGGTTTTGTTGGAACGCTTGGTAAATCTCCTCAGAAACTTGAGGATCAAAACCTAAAGCTGACCACAGCCTTTCAAGTACGTGGTTAGTTTGCTGATTGGAAAAAAAAGGTCGCTTATATGCTCGTGTTCAAATGTGGAGCCCTTTTACATTTGGTGAAGTGTCGTTAATAATAGTAAATCACGTGTAAAAACACTTCATCCTAAAGGTCTCCGAGATCTTTTCAAAGGTGAGCTTTGTGCCAAAGCTCATTGAAAGCATCATCTGGATTATGCAGACTGAAATGTACAGTGAGCTTGAAGATTCTGTTTTAATTTACACTTGGAATGGGAAAGGGAAAATCAGAAACCTTACGCCTCATGGGCCAGTTACCTGACAATCTTTTGGGGTCTTTTCCTGTCAGCTGGAAAACAACCTTAATATATGCAGCTGCTGCGTACAGAAAGGGTGTAGAGAAGTTGACAAATATCAGAGATGCTGGCTTTGTACTTTTTGATGCCTTTTTCATTTTTATGAGAGAAGTTGACCAGAAACAGCACCTTAGTGCATAACCCTTGCTTGTTTAGGGGTTTGTAAGTTCCATTTTATTTTCCATGGTGTAATTTTTTTAATCTTGTAGTCTAAAATGAAACAAAACCTCACTTTTATGATGTGAGAGCATATATTTTACATTTATTTTCGTAACTTCCAGTGGAAAGAAGTCCTCCAAGGAGCTGTAGGTAGGTTAATAAAGCTGGAGCCTGAGGCTCCACAGAGCAGGGAAGTCCTTTAGCTCCATTCCATGACACGGATGGTTCTGGCTGCTTTATGGAAACAAAGATGTAAGGGTGTAATTTAGCAGCACGTGTTTTCAGTAGCCACACGATGAAGAGCCTGATGGAAAGTCCTCAGTGAGTTTTGGATCAGATCATGAAACAGTTTGCCCGTGAAACATCACAGAATTCAGATTTGAGAATAGATTTTATTGGAGACCAGGCTCTTTATATACATATAAAAAGGCTTAAAAAATATGGTGGGAATAAATGTTTGTGATTCCTTTAAAGTCCAGAAATGAAGCTATTCCAGTGATTTCTAAGAAAAGTGAAAGTTAGCATGTAAGAAATAAATGCTGAGTTTTTGGCCCTGCTGAAACTGATGAAGCTTCTCTCCTATGCAGTTGTAGTCCTCAGATTTGGCAGACTTGCTGATTTTCTGGCTGCTGACTGTTTTTTAGCAATAATCTCTGGCCATAACACACCAGCTCGCTGGATGCCCAGTGCCCTGGGCTACTTGATGCCTGTGACTCCTGTGTGAATGTTTAATGCACAAATGCAGAGCGTTTCCATTCCACACCTTGGTATGCCTGATGCTTTGGATGGATTCCAGTTGAATGCTGTGTCAATCAGTGCACTGTAAAGTAATTCTAATAGAGAAATATTTCAGACCCGCTTATTTTGACTTGTCACTGTTTGCAGGGGGGGACAGCTCTGCACAGAAATTGGGGAGTTTTCATGTAACTGCTGCATTCTTCTTGAGCAAAATGGACCAGTTGAACAAAAACCTCATGAAAATCACCAGAATGAGTGTGCATGCATAAAGCTCCCAACCAGTCTTGTTAAATTCATGTTTTACACTGTCACACAGTCATGGAATGCATAACAATAGTCTGGCTATAGGTCAAGAGTCTGTTTGTTCTTTCCTATTTCTCCTTAATTTGGCAAGTGGACACTCTTTCTGTCAAAAAGAAGATGCCAAAAGAAAGGGCAGGGTTTTTTCCAAGTTATTTTTGAAAGGCCTTGATTCTTGGATGTCTGATTAGGATATTTTAGACCTGGCTGTCATTACCCTGGAAATCAAATGTTACAGCAGCTTAATACAGGCAGCCAAAATCATTTTAAAAGCTTTCCAGAAAAAATTCATCTAAAGATACAGTTTTGTTCAGCTGCACAAAACAGCAAGGCACTAATTGTAAGCTTAGCAGGGGATTCATATCTTTGGTCTTACATCAGTTTTTAACCAAAATTAAGTGTGTCCTTTGAAGAGTGAAAGATGGGGGTCTGCTGTGTTCTCCTTTCTGTTCTCACGCACATCCACACACATTTTTCTGTATCAGAAATTAGTTTCTGTGCTTGGGTTTCTTTCTCTTTTGTGTGTACATACAAAAGAGATAATAATCAGAATAACGATGGTCTGTGTGCTGTGCTTACCTGAAATTCACACCAAGCGGAAACGGAATTCTGTGGGAGCCTGAGCTGCCGGATCCAAGTCGAGCCGTGTGCTTTCCCTGCATCCCAGAGGTGAGGAGTAGCTCCACTGGGTGGAAGCACCTTTTTTAGGTGTGGATCTCGTCAGCTTTGTCAAGACCCTGATGGGAGAAGCTGCTGTGAGCTCAGGTCTGTCTGATGCCCGGGACGTGGGGTGACCCAAGAGTAACATCGTTTTCAACAGCTCATTTATTTCTTTTGTTTTATCCTGCTCCTCAGATGTCAGCCTGGGATTATCCATGACTTGTTCCAGATATGACACCATAGTCCTGTCCTGCGTTTTAAAGCAAAGGGGGTTCTTCAAGTACATTGTTCCAAAGACATTTTTTAAACTTGGTGTTTCTGCAGTGTTATTTTTTCTTTATCTGCTTCTGGCATAAAAACATGAAACTGAACGGCTCTAATCAGAATTAGTTCTTGGGCAGCTATGAAAGCAACAGTTTGAGATACTGTATCAAACTCTCTTTTAGTCCCAAGTCAGGTGTTGTTACAATGAATATCTTGTAGTTTATAAAATTTCCTATACCCCGATTGCCAGTTTATGTGGTGCTGCACTCCAGTAGGTCATCTTTCCCAGACTCACATAATCAACCTGCAGATAACAGATGATGCTTCTGAATAACTTTCAACCCTGTGTAGCTGCAAGGTGTTAGGTTGCTTTCTCAGTATTTATTTTTAAAGAAATCTTTAAAGGTTACCTTCTTCCTGTAGCGTAACATGGCTTTATGATCAAGCTTTTTCTGTGTCGATCTCAAAGCTCCTTACAGAGGAGTTTGGCATTGTTTTCCCTTTTGTCACTGACAAACTGAAGCACAAAAAAGAGAAATGATTCCTGTGACAGCACCAAACTGGAGGTGATGCCAGCCGAGTGCTTTGTCCACTATGTCACGCTGTGCTTTGAAGGGCACTAATCTCCCAGTCCAGCTGACATCAAACATGTTACTAAAACCATCAAAATATTATTCATCGAGGAGATGGATGGGGTATGAAAACAGGAAAAACACCTTTTACAACAGCTGACAGCGTCACAGAGCTGTAGCAAATGACAAATCTTTTGAAAAATCCAGCAAAGGGTAGAATTAGATTAACTTTTTAAGATAGATTCAAGTAACAGCGTAACTTGTGCTCTGTCACATGACATTTCAGCATGCACAAGTGAGTCAGACAACTATGTTGTTTTAACCCATATTCAACACTCCTATCAGTAAATCTTCTCAAAGGGCCCCATATCCATACCTTGTGCAGTACTATCATTAAATCTTTTTTTTTTTCCCTACTGCCTGGAATTTCATTATGAACAATCAGTGATGTAATACTAAACCTATGGAATCTTAAACACGTCTCAAAATCCGTGGAATAGAGTAGACTCCTACCAAATCAAAAAGATGCAGTATTTTTTGTTGGGGAAAAAAAAATGCAGTACCAAGTGGCTCATTCCAATATTTTCCCAAACATATTTCAACTAAAATGTCTCAAAATAAAATGTCTTCAGTAGATCTGGTTCTTCTAGTAAATGTTGTTTCTGTTTTCTTCTCTCCCCTGTTTCTGAGACGCAATTTTTTGGTTTGTTGAAATACAAAATATCTGTTACATGCTGCCCTCTTTTGCACGAAGCGTGTTTTCAGTTGCTACTGCTTGCTGTAGGAGCCTGCCTTTGGGTTTTTCCTGGAATTGTGGGATTCTGTGAAGGAGTCTGTCTCTCTTCTGACCTTTCCCTGTGTTTCGTTATAATAAGCCATGCCAACCATTCCAGTTTGAAATGAGAAGAGGGAAGTTTACATTGTGTTTTTTGCTTGGTGGCTGGCATTTCCTGAGCTCAGCTCCTGGTCAGAGTGGCTCAGTGCTGGCTCCCTTACGCAGTGCCTGCGGACAAGCTGAGGGCAGAGGGGTCTCGGCCAGAGTGGACATCCATGGATGCTCCATGTCTACTAGCCCAGCCATCCTCCTTGCTCCGAAGCTTTAAGGCTTTGTTTGCTGCCTTGTTTTGGGTTTTATCTCTAAGCATGTGGCTTTGGCAGCTCGATGATTGCGTTGTGCCTTCGCATTGCCACACGACCTTCGGGCCCATCCAGCTCCGAGCCTGTCACGAAGCTGCGCTGGGTGCGTGCTGTCAACGCAGCATTTGTCAAAATTAAGTGTTTGATTCTCAGTACATTCCCCGCTTGTAGAACTCTAATTGTCCTCCCAATGCCTGTCAGAAAACCTTTGCTTCCAAAACCTGTTTTCTTTTTAAAAAAAGGGTCGATTTCAGCCTCGTAGCAAGGGCTGAGTCCGGGCGAAATGTTGTTTGGCTTGTATTTTATTCCTTACATCCACACTCTTTGAAACTAAAGAGAAGCAAGTGAAGAAAATGAGCGGTGAAGTAAAAATTACGTGGTTTATGACACAGGCTACCAACAGTCAGTTTGAAGGGAGTACTCAGTAGGTCTTCTACTGTGAAACAAAGCTGGAGTTAAAAATCTCAGGGAGAGGAGTGAGGTGAGTGTTCAGCATGGTGTGGCTGGGTACCAGAGATCCTTCAGAGCAGGTGATGCTTTAAATTCTGCTCTTCCTTTGTGAGCCCCGTGACAAACTTGTCAAAAGAGTTTTGCAGTTTTAAGAAACAGCAATCAGAAGAGTTTTGCTGTTTTAAGAAAAAACAAACAACCAAAACTTCTGTCCCACAAACTCCTGTCTCTTCAGAATTTTCTTTTCTTTGAGCTATGAATTCGCTGCTGATAGTGGCTTAGGAATTGGCCGTTTGCCCAATGTAGTTGTCCCACAAAAATGTACAGAATCTCTATCTTTCAGTCTCCTACGAAGAAAAACATGGACCAGAAATGTTGGGGGGGAAAAAATAAGTAAAACAGGACGTGACCTCCTTTGGAGTAAATATATGGAGGAATTAAAGGATCCTCAAAGAGCTATTCTTTTCTAGAATGCCAATGTTTATGCTGGTGATTGATTCCAGAATTGATAGAGGCAGTAGGATAGACAGGTGGGTGGTGGAAGTAGTAACCAAAAACATCTAAACCAAGATTTTAAAACAGGGTTCTGTCCACACATTCACACGTATGCTGTGTTTCTGTATGCTGACAAGGAAACAACACGACCTGACTTACATTTTTCCCTGTTACGTAGCGGAGTATCACATGCTGGGTTGTCATCAAATTGTTGTTAGTACAAATTGTCAGAAATTCAGCTTCATGACTGACTCATGAAAGGGACTGAAGTTGTACTTTGAGCAAGGCTTGTGCTTTTTCTCAGCAGTAGTGAGCAATACTGTGAAAAAACAAGTGCTGCCCTAGTTGTAGTAACAGACAAAACTGCTTTAGGTCTCTTTTAAATGCTCTTAGAGGAGAAACTCAGGGACTTATTTTTATAGGTAAAAATGAAACTGTAAAAGAAGCTGTCTTGCTAAAACATCCAGAATTACTCTTTCTGAATTTTAACTGTGTCCCTTCAACCAGTCATATAGAAAGCCTATGAAAAATGACATCTTAAGGGAGATTTTCAAGAGCGCAAGAGAAGTCTCTAAGCTGCAACCCGTGACACCTTCCTGTCAAATTTTAAGTCTTCAGCCAGGTCAGCTGGAAGAGTTGGGAATTTGAATCTGAGGATGACCCTGCAGAGCATTTCAAACGTGCTTTTGTGTATGTGTGGTTCTGTGCTGTGGGCTGCTTGCTGAAAGGGCACCAAAGAGGTGCAGCTGTCTGTGGTGGGTGATGGTTTTCCTGTTGTCTCTGCAGGTGATGGTGAATGGAAGATGATGTTTCTGGTTGCACTGAAAGAGATTTTTTTTTTTTTTTGGCCATTTGTCTCCTTTAAAATGTCTGCAGTCCAGATCCACTTGGGTTGTAATGCCTTTTGATCCAAGGGGCTGAGTAAAACCAGGCCAAGGAATCCCTGGGAACTTCTGCAACCAGAATTGCTAGGAAGCAGGGAAATTCAGCACATCTGATGCTTTCCTCAGAATCAGTGCCATAGCTGATGTGGTTTCAATGAGTGTTTTGGCTGCTGTTCATGCCTCCTGCTTTAACAGCCCCGAGCCGGGGCTCCAAAGATGTTCAGAAATCCAGGTTTGTTTTCTGTGGGTTTTTAAATGTTTGTGCCATAATGGGGAGAGTTGTCCTCAGCACTTTAGTCAACCAAAACTTCAAAGGGCATGCCATTTCCTGAGTCTTGCAATGAAATCAAGCATTTTGTTTCTTTGTTTAGGTTATGGAAAAGAGGATCAAGCTTTTCGCAGTAATCTGGAAATAGGTAACCCTTGGTGCTATTGTTTTTGCTTGCTAATGCAGGCTTTACCCTCTAAGTGTTCCCGTACTTAATTCCATGGAGCTGGCCCACGGGGATTGCCCTCTGTGAGAAACAGTGCAGAAAACGATCATTTCCCCCTTCCGACAGAGAACAGAATTGCACACTGGAAAAGAACGATGGAAAAACATCATTTAGTTTGCTTATAAAATGTTTAGTGGTCTGCTGCTCTGTTTAGAAGTAGCTGTCTCTAGTTATAAAGTTATGAAAGAAAGACAGTACTGACTCCTTGAGGAGGAAGAGAAAGTTTGTGTTTCCTCAGCTGTTTGGGTTTGGTACTCCAACCTCAGTTTCTGCCACCTGGTAATCAGTTGATCATTATGTAAGTAAATATAATGATGAGATGTTCTATAAGAGATTGAAGGAATAATGAGGTAAATAAGGTAAATTCATTTGTGGTGTACTTTCTGCTCCGCGTAAGAATGAAGTGCAAGATAATTGTCTCAACTTTCCTTCGGGTGTGTCATCCAGAGATTTCTTGAGTATGAACCAAATGGATTAATTTGATAGAAGCTTTTTAGTTACTGGTGTCCCTTGACTTTGGTATTTTGCAGGCTATAAGGTATGAAACAGTACAAAAGTATACCAGCAGGTGGATTAAAAAAATTCCTCTGGCTCAAATCACGCCTAGTTGCTAGCATTTGCTCGTTCATGGTATTTCACCTGATAGATCATAGAATCACAGAGTGGCACGCGTTGGAAAATGTCTGAAATACATTCGTGAGTTTTGTTTCAATAAGGAATTCTTGAATGTATTTGGCAAAATGAATTCATTTTTTAAAAGTTTTTTTAGTACCGTGCTTGGGACTACAGAGTGAAAACAGCCCACGAAAGAAAAACATGTCCTCGGTCAGGAATATGTGTGTGTGTATATGTTTTGGCTCTGCCTCAACAAACGTTTGCCTAACTTAAAGAAGGTGAATAATCTTGTTTGGTTGGTGAGGAGAACACTTAAGTACCCTGTGAATGAGAGCGCTGAGGAACGACTTGGTGTGAAGGTACCACAGGAAACAAGGCTAAGTGAAAGCCTCCGAAAGAAAACAAGATGTTCTTCTGATTAAGACTAATGTCCACCTTCAGAGCATTATCTGCAGAACATCTCAGCAGTTAGGAAGTTTCACAACTCAAAGCTGTCTAACTGTGCTATAATGTGCCCTTGAATTTATATTTTCTTCTTTGTGTGTAAATGATGGGGCATTTTTTTCACAGCTACAGTAAGTTAAGCAGGGTGTGAGAGGTGTTCAGAACTGAGTTTCTGCTTGAAAGAGCTCCATCACCTCATGTTAGCTACATGACTCCTGAATGGCATGCCAGTCCTGGGATTTTATTAGTGATTGGAGTAGTTTTGCATTTTATTGATGGAAGGATAGAGCTGGATTTTCTCTGGATTAGAACATGCAACTGGGATTGACTTTAATGGGGATTTTATCAAGGCTGAGATAGCCCTGTAACCTGGATTTATGCACTGCACAAAGTGAACCTGCATTCCTTTTCACCGGATCTGCTGGATTTGGCAAACCTCAGGAAAAAGTGGATTCTTCAGTGTTCACTGTGACCTGGGAAGGTCCAGAGCAGAGTTTCCTGGAGGAATTTCCACCTGAGATGGACACAGCAGTGATCTCGGGGCAGCGAAGGTGTTTGTTGTTTTTGTAAAACGACAGGGTACCAGTTGTGTTTAGCCATGGTGGCACACAGTGCTGCGTGTGTGGAGGAGACTTGGACTCCTTCTTCATTCCATCACATGCTACCTTCAAAAATGTCCTTTGGCAGGCAGTGTAAAATTGAAACAAAACACTTCAAAATTCTCTAAGATAAGCAATGTCCCTGCCCCTGATCCTACTGCTTCTGGATTTAGAAGAAACTGTGTAAATTTGCACTGTCACTTGCAAAAAAGCATGATGTGTTTTTTTCAGGGCTTAGTCAAATTTCTTGCTCAAGCCAGTGAGTCTGATGAATACTCTTAAGCCCACCTGCTGATTGTGTTGATTAGGTGGGAAGGATAAACTCCATTTGTCTAATTAAAAGCTGATTGTGAAGCCAGCTTGTTTTTGGTATCTTTCCTCACCTGGTTTAACAGATGAAGAAAATTTCTCTGCGCCGTGTAATTCCAGCCTTTTGTCTTCTGAGTGCAAGAACAAAGTTTTTCTTACCTGCCTCTGAACACGGACGTGGATGGGAGTCACCAGAGCCTCTGAGCAGCTTTCCCAGCTGGCTTAGGCTACTCCAAATTGGAGATCTGTTCTCCCAAGAACTCCCTCCAGTTCTCCCCCTGAGGCATTGCTCAGAGGCAATTTTTTCTCACCACATGCTAAGTTATCATTTATCCCAGCTATGGCTTGAAGGTGGCTGTTCCTGTCACTGTTGCAGTCAAAGTTTGTGTACAGGCAGACAAACCTGTCACTGAAACCCCTGTAAATGCAATCCAGCAGCTGTGCACAAACAGCCAAATGTTTCTGCATCTTTGACTGGAGGCAGCCAGCAATCAAGAAACTGTGCTGGTCTACAGCCAAAAGAAATAGGGAATTCCCTCAGATTTTTTTTTTCCCCCTAGAAGTGAATAATGGGGGCATAATCAGGTTTGGCTCCATATTAATCGGTGCAGTTTGGATATTAAAATTCTCAGTTCTGTGGCTGATGCTTCCCAGGCTGTTCTCAGGATTGCATTACACTGTGGTTGGGTTACAGTCCTGGCAGCAGGATCAGGTGAAAGGAGCAGTTTTCCTTGCAGGTGGAAGCCACTCTTTTCCCGTAGTGGGAATTCTGATGCATAGAGCAGTCTGCCCTTTCTTGTTTGGGAATTTCTTCCTCACTGAGGAGTCACTGGGATAAGAAAAGGAGCAGCAAGTCAGTTTAGTCAGTGGTGCAGTAGCATCTAGCAACTGCAGCAAGGATCAAGATCTGTTTTGCTTTCTAGATCATCCTAACTGCAAAGTTTTTCTGCCTTTGGTGCCCTCTTCATCCCCCCACGTAAACACTTCTGTCTTTCCAGTGCCTGTGATAACCACTGAGTTACTCAAAGCATCCCTTGGGAGCTGAAGAGGCAGCATCTTCCTGGCTCGGGGGCATCATATCTGGTGAGATATATGCTGTTTATGCTGCTTTTTTTTTTGTCCTGAGCTGTATTTTGTTCATTTGAGACAATTGCTATCATGAGCTGCACTTTAGTGTTAGTGTAATTTCCTTTGAAACTCAGAGTCTGGTATGGAAAGAGGTTGTTTTGGGTTAGTGATGAGCCTGCTTTGGAAGACACTTTGTGGTAGTCCTTGATCAAACCGACTGCCAGAAATTACTTATATATTTGGGAATTTTCCACCTTGATTCCACCCCCCCCCTTTTTTTTTTTTGTGCTAAGTATTATAAGTAAGTACGTGCGTGGTAATTCAACTCTCTAAAACACTGAGAAGTTTTTCCATGTTGTGGCTCCATATTAATCTCCTGGTTCCTGGAAATTACCTGAATGGGGAAGGGGGGGTTTTTCCCTTGGGAAGGCCCGACTCTTGTGTCTCTGTCATTAAGGCTACGTGGGGTCATCTTTGCACACACAGGGTACAGACTGAGGTAATGAGGTCAGCTCAACAGCCACACCAGGCTTTCTCCTGGTGAAAGGTTATGAATATGGAGACCATTATATGTCATTAAGATAATAATGTTGCTGAATATGTCAGCAAAGTCAGTGACTCTCTATTCCCCAGGTGTTCTGGTTTTAGTTTGATAGGGACACTTAAAAAAAAAAATTCTGCTTGCCAGGTGGGAGGAAATTTGCCTTTCAAAAGATTGTTGCTTCAGCACTTGATAGGAGTCTGGCTGAGCAATGATGATGATAATAATAAATGTTCCCAGGCTGTACTTATTTTATAATTGCTGTTTAGCCCAAATTGCTCTGAGTGAGGAAACTCCATCATTCTGACTACACAGGTGGAGGTTATGATGTCATGCCTAGCAAATTCACTGATTCCAAAGGATGCAATATTTATCCAAAATACTGCTACAATGCAGAGTTTTAGTAGTGAAAACTAAGGAAAACAAAAAGGATTCAAAATTTCAGTGAAGAAGCCAACCTTGATGAGGAGGTGAGGAAAGGACTTGCCTTGAATGGTTACCCTGCTTTGTTGAATACCTCTCTGGAGTGACTGTCACCATCAGGGGCTGTGTCTTGCAGGATCTGACCTGATGTTGACTTTTCCTATCAGGGGAAGGTTTGTAAGCATCCCAAGACGTTATGGCCGTGCACGTGGGAGAGCTGATGGCTGCTGTGTCTGTGTCCACTTCCAGTGATTTTCTGTCTCTTAAGTTCTGTTGCCTCTGTACCATTTTTCTTGTTCACCTTCTGTGATGACTGATGTTCACAGGCAGATTCAAATGGCCAAGCAGAGCAGAGTCCTGAGTACATACCAAGTTCGTGTGGTCAGCTGTACCCTGCCTGCTCCTCTGGCTATCACAGATTGTGTCAGGAGATGAGGGAAAGAAGAGGCAGGGAGAGCTGGGCTGAAGCCAGGAGAATGGAAACCTAAAAGTGAATTTGTTGGGCAATATTGGCTCCCAAACACAGGTTTTTTATTTGCACATAGCTCTATAAAGGCTCCAGTTTCAGTCCTTGGGAATAATTAAACCTTAAGCAGTGATAAACAGTGCAATATTCAATTCGTGAGCTGTCCTGACAAAGGCATGACAAAGTAAATTGTTTTTTTTTTTTTTTGCGGCTGTTAACTATGCTGACAGAGAGTTAGTTAATTCTTGAAGGATAATGTTTTGGGCAAATTCCCAGCCTCCAAATGCCTGCAGGCAGACTTGTCCATATTTGTGGTATATTTGAGGTCTCGTGTTCCTCCTTTGGGCCATATATTTTAAGAGGGAATTTTAATGGAAGGAAACATTGCTGCAGAGCAACAGCCTTCTCTGAAACACTTTCCAAAGAAACGTTAAAGCCAAAGGTCTTGTTTTTTCAGGGCAAAAGATGTGAATCCTCTAATATTTACTCAGTTATAAATAGCGATGGGCAAGGCTCTAAGGATGGATTCCTGGGAGATTGTATCAGGGTAGTTATTCCCCAAACTAAGCAAAGGCAGTGGTTGTCTTTTAATTGCTGCATCTGCTCTGGCACAGAGAACACCATTATTAAACAGATAGCAAACGGTTATAATAAATTTGAGGTTTTCACTCCTCTCAGGCTCAGATGCCTCTTTATTTCTCTCCAGTCCCAACAAGAACCAAAATGTGTCTTATTTCTAGTAAGAGATGGCAGTTTAATGCTGGGGAGCATGTTCATGCTGAATGTTTTGGTTCTCCAGCCAGGGAGGACCATCAGTGAGGTGGCAGGAGAAAGTGCAACCCCGTGGGGAGAGCACTTAGCTGGGGTGCCAGAGGTGCTGCTCTTGACCAGCTGGGCTTGGGCAGGGAGCTGCATTTCATTTATCCACGCCTCTCTTCCCCCATCTGTAACTAGGAGGGCAGATGATGACTTTTCTTAGAGGGGTGCTGTTTGAAAATGCTGTGTTGCTTCCCACTGGAAACTCAACCTGCCGGTCTCGTCGCAGATAAATGGGTGAGTGTTACCTGATTCCATTAGCAGCTTAGTTTGCCTCCCACAGTGAAATTCAGCCTCTCACAGTGCAGGTCTTAGGAAGTTCAGCGTGCAATTTATCCATCACCAAAGAGTTAGCATGAAACCCAAGGGAGACCTAAGCCTTGCTAAAGAGCCTGAAGGCCAGAGCCTCCGTAAGGGCCGTGACACTTCCAAACAGAAGCGCAGCATCTGAGGGGTTTTTACAGACTCGTGAGTCTGCTGGACCACTGGGCAGTCCTGGTCTATGTCAGGCATCTGCACCATCCCTATGCATCCCCAGGAAAATAATGCCTAGGTGTAAAATTCTAAAATATGAGAAAATGTACAGTGTTACTTCTGGGAAAAGGAGTGCAGTTTCTGACGTGCTTTCTGATTTTCTGTATCAAGAGTAAATGTACAGTAACCAAACTGACTGGAAAATGTTTGGTAGTAAATATATTAGCTGAGACCTCAAATCGCAAGAAAAAGTATTTTTCAGACACTTATGTGCTTTTGTGTAGATGTGGTTTTCTGTTAGTACTTACCAGAGAAGAAAAAATAAAACTGACTTCTAATAGCTATTAGGTATCACTCCAAAATCTTGCAGTTGAACGTTTATTTCTTATTGATGTAAGATAGGTATTTAACTGTAAAAAGCTGTAGCTGGACTGTGTAGGATATTTGAAACTTTAGAGTGAAACTGAAGAGATTTCCCACTGTAACCTGTTGTATGCTATCTGTACCCCGAAAAATTACAATTAATACCCAGTACTCAAAAAAAAAAAAAGGGACACAGGTATTAAATGACAGAATTGCTGCTTTTTTTGGTGACTCTTGGTACTATCATATATGCTAAAGCATTCCAACCAAGGGCATGTGGCTGCAAAGGAATTTGATGTACAATCAGTTTTAGGGAACAGCCTGTGCCTTGTTAATAGAATCCATAAAAGGCTTCCAAACTTCCTGAAACCAGTCCCTTCTGTTTCCAAGTCTGCATATGATCTCATAGGAAATGCTCTGGGAGAGGCCAGCTAACCCTTTTGCATAATCAAGGTAGCATTGTTCTTTTAAGGCCTAAAGTGAGTTGTTTCGCTGATATAAACTCAGTAATTCTCTTTTCTTCTGTCGACAAATCACTGTTATCAGCCTTTGCAATGATTTTGGTAGCATTACAAAAAAGAGTGAGTGGGAAGACTGAAGTGTGATTTGAAGACCGACCTCGATAATGTGATTCATTTACTTTGTCACCCTTTGTTGTGGCTATTTCAGAAATCCTAAACCACTTGCCGCCCAGTAAAATTTGGAAGACTGAAATGCAAATACGTAACTTAACACAAGTGGGCAAGGTTTATTATCAGAGGCAGGTGAGCAGCCTGCGCCTTGCAGAGTTTCATAAATGGCAGTCGTAGCAAAACAGTGAGGAGAACACCTGCCCTTTTATATGGGTTTGAGATTGTAAAATCTCTCGTGTACGTTAGCAGGAGAAAAAGAAAAGCGTGTTCTTGCGTTGGAGCCCTCGAAAACCTCGCTATTTACACAAGCCCAGAGTGCCTCACAGAGTGCACGTTCTTTTATATCCTCGGGATACCCAGGATTTCCTCAATATATTTAGCCCAAGAAGGGAAACACTCCCACGAGCCGCGGCCTCCGACAGCCTTGTACGGCAGCACACGTCAACCTTCCCCGGCAGGGCAGGGAGAACAAAAGGCTCCGGGCTCTGTAACTCTGCACAAGTACAATTATGGACTAGTTCATGTGAACAGGCAGCCGCTGCCCCAGGCTGGAATTGCAGTGAGCCTAAGCAGAGGGCTCCGTGGCACCCCGCTCACTGCAGAGCTGTTAAATTTGGCACTCCGCTCTGGGCTCCAGTCAAACATTTTCTTAACCATATTAGGATACGTGGAAATTGGCCAGCCAGCAGTAGGCCTTCGGTGTACTTATTGCTTGTGCTCATATTTTATACAGCAGACAGCCGCTGCTTTTCTTAAAAACCAGCAGGTTTAATGGAATAAGACAAATGGAACCCTTTAAAAATTGTCGTTGAAGTACGGTAGGGGGAAGAAAAGAGCATTTCCCAAGACAAAGGACGTTGTTTGAACAAAGGTTGTGGTTCCCTTGTGCTTTTCATCCGTAGATATTGATCATCCTGTAAATCAGATTGCAGTAGTTACATGCTGTGCTGTTACTCAGGTGAAAAAACAGAGTGAAGTGGGCCTGGCTGGCTGTGACATGAGCATTCCTGTTGCCTTTGCTGGCTTATCCAAGGCGTGGCAGCCCCCAGTAGAGGGGGAATCCAAAACACTGGATTGGTGACTCTCAAGGTTTGCTTGAGTTTGGCTTATGGAGCCAAACTCCCTGGGGGTAGTGCAACAGCAATGGGCCTGACCTGTCTGTGTTGCTTCAGAGGTAAGGTTGTCTGAAACCTCCCCAGCAAGGGATAGAATATTCCACTGAGGGAATTCCAAAATGGAAAGTCTTCAGCGTTTTACTGACAACTTCTGTGTTCTTAAGGGATGAGAATTTGGGAAGCAGTAGTGTTGGCTAAGCATATTATCAGCTCTGCCCTATACTGTGGTAGATTTTGCTCTTAAAATTACTTTATTTCATCAGTAAATGTTTTCATAGTTTTTAATTTACTGCTGCTCCCTGTAGCTGTAGGCTTTTGTTTCACTGAAATGATTCTCTGTCCTTGCTAATGTTGTTCTGATACTTGCAGACAGTTGCCACACCCCCTGCTTAAAACTTAGTTGATGCATCCACGGCTCTTTTAATCTCTTAGTAAGTCAGCCCCTCTCTGCTTGCTTACCACTTTTATGGCTCTCTTGTGATCTTCCTCTGGGTTGTTACTGTCATTCAGGAAATGAGTTCTCCAGAGCTGAATGAAGTATTCCAGGTGTGATCATCACAGAGCTGTGTTAGGGATATCACCTTTCTGCCCTGTGTGCTTCATTTAACGTTGCACGGGCTCTGCTACCACACCGTGCCTTATTTGATGCCTACTACAAAAAATAAGGCCAAATTCAGGTTTTTCCCTCGCAAATTTTGGTGACGTTTCTCGAAGACGCAGAAATGGCTGAGTCCATGCCTGTGGTTTGCAGCTGAAGGCAGCACCCTGCTGCCAGGAGGGCTGGAACCATCACATCACTTCTGACCTCTCAGCTTTTTGCTGATGGTGTGTATGAACTTGTACAAGTCCTTTGACTACGAGACCCTCACGTCTGTGTTAGTGGATAATTACACTGTAGTAGCTGCGTTTGGTAAGGCTGTGAGGTTTGGTTAGAGTTTGTGCATGATCTGGAAGAGATAAAGAAGTGGAAATGTAAAATATTCGGGCAAATGGCTGCAGAAAGCCACATTACACCACCTGTAAGGTTATGCTGTCCAGGCTTGTGGAAGGTGAGGAGGGCCATCAATAAAAATCCTGTTTCTATGTAATGATTTATTTGCTAAAAGAGGGGAACTAAAAGGAATGAAAATGATGAACTTTAGTGTAACCCCTGCAAAGTTCACTAGAGACCCACTGAGAATATGGTTTTAACACGTCCAAGTTTGCTTTGTTGTTTTACCCAGCTGTTGATTTTTAGTTTGAGAGACCAGCACAAGCAAGAATACATTTGGTTGACAGCCTTGGAAAAAGAAGAAAGCCTGTCTTTTATTTAGGCATGTTTGTATCAGCACAGAATAAATGAAAAAAATGTAGCAGAGCTAGGAGTGGCGCACAGAGAGAATAAAATATTATTTTTGCATATACACTGAACTCATGTAAATTATGATGCATCACAAATGATTCCTCTGAACCCAGGCTGGTAAATCCCCTCACTGGCACAGCATATGGGTTTACCAGGTTAAAAAATCCTGCATTTGCTGCGTGAAGCAGATGCAGCTGGAGGAGGACTTTTCCAACTCTACCCATCATTTTTAAGATACAAATCTGGTGAAGTTTTCAGTGCAGTTGATGTTAATTGTGAGGTGAGGACCTGGTTTTTAATAGTGTAACATACCTGGTGAGAGGGTCTGAGTATTGTAACATATCTGAAATCCAGGCTCACTTACAGGCAGCCATTTTAACCAGGTCCAGTACTGCTTATGTGAGCTGGGAAATTTGCAGTGATGGTCCCTGAGATTTACACAGCCATGCATGATTTACAGTTTTAGTAAGCAAAGTTTATATTTGGAAGTGAATGCTCTGAGGTGGCTGAGGATAAACGGTTGCAAAAAAACTTTCTTAGTGATAGTTGAATTTTCCACTGCATATATCTGCTTGTAGAATTTGGCGTTTGGAAGGTTACAAAACCACTTGTGTGGAAGTTACTGCCCAAGTTGTACTGGTTTAGCCAAATGTAGAAATAATAAGGCTTTTCTGCAGACTGGAGCCATGGATGGGGACTGAAAGGCTCAAGAAACGTTTAAAAATTGTAAGGAGGGTATGCAAAGGTGCATGAGCTTTTGGGGTAGGAGGGGAGGGGATTTTGGGTGACTGCTTTTCATGCCCACATCACACTAAAACGAAATGAAAGGAAATGCAGCCTCAATACTGAATCCACTGAAGGAAAATGGAGACATTTCTGTTGGTTTCCATTTCAGGTCCATTACAGAAAGGAGCTCTGCTGTAGGGCTGTAGTTCAATGCAAGAAGCATTTCTATGGAATTTTGGCATTAGGTGGACTTCCCCAGAACAGCTACTGTCCAGAAGATATTCCAGCTAAAACCTTCTGAGAGCAGTTTGAAATGTTGGCACAATTTCACCCGAAGTCTGATCCAACTTGAACTATGAGAGGAACATAGGAGGCTCTGATTTGGATCTAAATGGCTCCTCTCTGCACTGTCCAACTCGCACATAAAAAGTGCAAACAGAACATCCCAACCAAGCAACCCCCCAAACGATCCCTTATAAAGAATACGAAAGAGAAAAGGTTGGACAGGACTTGCATTTGACTAGACTAAAACCTATTTTGACCCACAGACAGGAGGAGAGGGCAGCATCTCCTCAGCAGCGAGAGGGGAGATTGTGGCAGGGGAACGTGGCACGGGAACAAAAGCGACCCACACTGCTCTTGTGGGAAGCAGAGCCTCTGTTTTGGATGGCTTTGAGCAGCCTTAGCAGAAATTCTTTCTGCCACAGCTAATTCCCTTATTACTGAATTACTGATCATCTGCATGCGGACCTTTCCCAGATTTAATCCTAAACCAGCACGACAGGGTTGAGCTCTGTGAGCAGATACGGGAATGTTCAGCAAGATGCCTTGGGTTTTTTTGTACCTCATTTTTGCCATTTGGAATAACCTGACCCGACAGAACCAGATTAAGTTCTGTTCTGTTACGCATCTGGTTATGCCAGAGGTGTATTTGGATGTCAGTGACACTGTACAACAGATCATGTGAATATTCAGTGAAATGCAATTCCTGCCTGAAGTGTTTCCAACTTACCCCAAAAAAGGCCTGTGCAGAGAGGGAGCAGAGGTGTGGACTGACTTGTCCAGAGGTCCTGGATGCTGTTTAGGAGAGGGCTGGGTTTGGAGCCTGCTCTCCAGAAAAGCTTTCCAGTGGCTGACTTGCTGGAACGTGCTAGGGTCTAAATATTAACGGCATTGCTGTAGGTGAAAGAGTTCTGCTTTGAGCCAAGGAGGTCTCAGACCCTCATAGATGGTCGCTTTGAAGGCCAGGTGACTTTGCTTAAGGTGACCTGTATGACTCTGAATGTGGCTGTGACAGCAGGAGGGACGGGGTGGCTGGGCTCACAGAGAATCCAAACTCAGAGAATCCAAGCCCAAGCACGAGTTTGGATGAGCTGGCTACAGCTTGGACCCAAACTTCAAAGCCTTCAGTGAACTAAATAACTTCTAAATAACTCAGTAGGAAATTTTTGGGTTTGATTTGTTTCCTTAGACATGAGACAGCAGTATGAAGCTGAGATCTGGGTGTGTTCTGGATCTTATTTTATGTGTATAAAAGGCAGCTGTTTTGAAGCACTGATCAATTACAGTCCACCTGTGTTGACCTTAGGACAGAATAATGGTGTTGCTTTGGATGTCTTCTTTTTCCTATGTGCCTGCTTCCATATGCCTCTGGCATGTAGCAGAGTGAGCTCAAGAGTTAGTACTACATTTACTTGTGTTTTGGGGAGAAAAGCCTCCTTATTGCTATTTCCCCTTCCCCACTCCCCACCCTCTATCCTATCTGCTTCGGAATTTTAATCACCTTGCCAAGAATTTGATTAAGTAGCTTGGCTATTTAAAAAAAAAGATCGTTCTATGACTCTTAATAATATGTGAAGATGTGCATGTGAAGTTAAAAGTAAGTGCATCTCGTGCTCCAGACTGTAAGCTGAATGCTGAGGGATACAGGAAAATAATTTCTCCTGTTTCGTCCTGCTTGTTGTTGCATGCTTTGATAGGTAAATTGTGGATTTGTTTCATCTCCTTACAAATATCTTACAGACACTTTTGGAGACAGAATGCTGCTGGTGGTAGAGTGGCAGCTGTGGCTGATACCAGCTCATGTTATGCTTGTGATCGAAACGAGTAACAGATCAGAGCTCTATAATAACAGGAAAAGGAATTTATAAACAAATGAAATTTGTGGGGAAATTCAAGTGAAAACAGGAGTGGTTAAGGGGAGAACTTCAAGGACAGGAAATAGGTACTCAGTGAAAGTCAAAGCTGGTAACTGTCCATTGTATTTCTTTAAATGTTCAGGTTCAGATTCTTATTTTTTAAGGAAAAGGAATTGATTTAATGACCTTAAAACCGTGTGCTTGGCAAAAAAAAACCTCTGCATCTTGAGTTCATTATACTTATACAGCCATCCCAAACTGGCTTTAGATCAGGGTTTTGTGTGTTGGATTGATTGTTATCTATGCTTAAAAATGTCCATAATCAAAGTACCTTGGGTTCTGGTTTTGTTCCCTCTGTCATCGATTTTTTGATACCTTCTGGCTGTGAGGATTTGCTGTCTTGCCAGTTGAATCCTTCAGAACCTTTGTCTGCAAGTGCTTCTGTGGAGAAGGCAATGACCATGCACTTCCTCCTCCGTCCTGTGGTCTTGTGAGGAGCTCCAGCTTCCTGCTGTTCTTGCTGAAGACACACGAGTAGCACTGAGGCTGAAACTGGCAGGTAGTAGTGAAAAACATATTAAATAATACAGAAGATAGACTGGAAGAAAAAATGTTGCCAGCTAATCCAGTTCGTTCTGTTGGCCCAAAGCAGAGGTTACTATTCAAAATGATTTTTGAGTGGTGTATTTTGTTCTGGAACTGTCTCATCCAGAGCTTTGCAGTTTGCCTCACTTGACCTGTAGCAGTGCCTAATTATCCTTCCCTTTACACGGTTTTCCCAAGGGTCTAAATTGGTAGGGAAATTGCTTGGTGTCAAGGGAGAAAATCAGTCTCTGTTGCTCCATTTTAGGCACGTTACATCTTCTCCTGCCCTCAGGGGACGCGAAGAGTTTATCATTCTCTGATATATGTGTGAGAATTACTGGTTTTTGGGCTTGGCAAGCCCGACCCTTCCAAATTCTCCATGGACACTACGTTTCCTAGAGCTCTGGAATCTTTCATCGCTCTCTTCCGATTGTTCCCCTATTTCCTGAAGAGATGTATACCTGTATAGCTGGCAACATTTTTTCTTCCAGTCTATCTTCTGTATTATTTAATATGTTTTTCACTACTACCTGTGGATATACTCAGGTGTCCAGCCAGGAACTGACCAGTACTCAGGAGGGGAGGAGTGCTGTTTGTAGCTGCTGTGTTTGCAGCCGTATGAGGTGAGTGCAATTTGCTACCGGCCCTGGGTTTTAGTTTTTTGACTCCCCTTTTTTTTTGATCTGTCAGTTACTGCCTCAGTAAAACATTATCTGGTGTTTGCAAAAGCAACTACCAAACCACTGTCATATTTTTGGAGAGATTTAACCCACAAATTGAGAATACTCGCTGAAAATGGCCTGATTTTGCATGTTCTGGATACTTGTCCCCTTCACTTGCAATTCTTAACTTTCATGGTTTTTTTTAAGCTATTAATAGCAAAAGATGTGTCAGTGAATATTGTCAGTGATCTCTCTGCTCAATGGCTTGGGCTGCCAGATGTATGCAGCCACATTCTGGCTTCACAGGATAGGTCAGGCTAAAAAACAAAATACACTGAAGCAGGGAGGGAAGCCCTGGAGCAACAAGGGGAATGAAAATGCATGCATGAAATGCTTCAGTGGGGTTCTTGCAAGTGCTTAGAACAGCAATTAAGAGAAACACTTTGGGAGAGCTGGATGTGTCTGGAGCCAAGTTTCTTCAACACCTATGGGTGTGCTTCATATTAATTTTTAATATCTGGTTTTAGAAATCTTGAGAAAGAAGAGGTGATGCCATGACAGCAGAACAAACATATTTTGTTGAAATTAGAGTGAGTCCTGTGGAAGATACCATGTTATTAAAATGGAAGCCACCTCCTTCCATGTAAGAGGGACAGCTTAAAGCAAGGTGCTCGCTCCTCCAAGCCTCCCTGCTACACAATGGCTTTCAGACTTTGGAGTCTTTGAAGTAAATTTACCATAGTAGCAGGAGAATCATCCTTACCTCCTCCAGCCTGGCTTCCCAGAAGCTTCCTGACTGCTCAGATGATTGTTAATGAAGAGGACAGGTCTTATAAATTCCCTAAAAAAGTAAACTGAGAATGTTTACCCTGGTGGCAAAGGGATGGTCAGCTCCTAGCACCTGCTTGCCGTGGTTTGAGTACGCTGAATGCAGAACAGCAGACTGAGAGGGAAGGGTCCATCAATGTTTTTTGATGCTACTGAGCTGTTCAGTCAGTTCAAGCCAGCTTTTTCTGCTTTGTAAATGAGAGGGGGAATGAAAAAGAGTGCCTGTCAGTGTAACTATGCAGCAGAGAAAACAGCTGTGGGGAAACACAAGGCCTAGGAAATATAAAATCAGGCTTGGTACTGTAATGAAGCATAATGGTAAGAATTCACAGTGTATCTGTTACTACAGTGAGGCAGAGAAAAAGCTCCAATCCTCTGAAGAATACAAGGGGTTTTTTATATTTGCCCAGGTGTGGGTGTGATGGATGGGGCCAGATATCAGTGGTGTAACTCTATGGGTTCTGTGTGGGTAAAGCTGAATCTGGCCAATATTCTCAGAAGAGACTTCCTAGAGGGGGGAGCTTTGTTGTGTTGGTGACTCCCCAGCCACAGCACTCAACTTCAGAAATATCCAAGCTCACCTCTTAGGGTGATGATAACTGATACACTGTCGATTTTCACAGTGCTAGGAAAAGGAAATACCTGCTGTTTCAAACTTTCCCATGCGCTGCATGGACAAGGACATGTGTTTTTAAGCTCACCACCTTGTCTTCCTTTTGAAACTGCTGGAAGTTTTCTGTCTGAACGTAGGAATACTTTGTGCGTGGTACTGTGGTGAATGCGCAGACCGTAGCTGGCTGCTAAGTATTGTTTATAAAATTCTGTTTGTGTATTTAAAAAATGGTAATTGAAATCCATGGAAACATGAAATAGACTTTCAGGTATGTTTTGAGCTGGGATCTGAATTACAATAAACACAGTGATAAGTCACTTGTGCAAAGGTGGATATTTGTTTTCCTCTTCATAGTGGAACAGAAGTGTAAGCACAGAGCATGTGCTTAGTAATGGAATACCTTATTTTTGTAGATTTGTGAAAAAAATCAAGTGTTTTCCTTTTGCCTCTCCACCCTTTCCTCTGGGGCATTGTTAGAGTCTGTCTGATCCATAGAGATCTGATGCAAACCTAGGGAGCTGAAACATTTTATTCTGGATTAAAAAAAAAAAAGTAAAATTGGGTTTGGTCATTTCCCCAAGGCTCGGGAATGTTGGTGATGTCACTTTTCTTTCCTCAGAGGTGCCTTTAAGGGTTCATCTCTGTTACAAAGGCCATAATGGATATTCAAGAAACATTTAAACAAAACTATGGCAACTGAAGTCTCCATCTCATCAGCAGGTCATGGTTCCGTGACAAATTGTCCACGAGGGCTCATAGTGATCGATAAGGAACGTTGTAGTTGGATAGCGTGATGCATCTGTGATCCAAATCCTCACTGCTGGCTCCTGGTGCTAGCAAGCCAGCTGCCAGCTTCGCTTCCTGCTGGCACGGTGTCTGGTGGATTAGGAATTGCCTTTGCTTGCACAGCCTTCACAGGGTTGGTGCAAAGGTGTCATCACCATGAGCTAACAGGGCAGAAATGTGGGCACGGATGTTCAGATTTTCAGATTTGGTGGGAGGTTTGTGCGCAAACCTAGTGAGTGTGAAACCTCAGTCCGGGGGTGACTGGTCAGCCAGTTATGAGTTCAAACTGCCTTGGTTATCCTTAAAATTACGAGTGAACCGATGCTTCTTCAAGAAAGAGGGTGTGAATGAAGGAAATTAGCTGCTCACAGTTATCATGTTGCATGAAAGACACTTCCATCTCTGCCCTCGAACCTCTGGGAACACCCGTTAAAGCCTTGTATGGCATCAGTTGTGTATTTCTCATGTTATTTTTCATTCTATAACATATTCCTCCCCTTGAAATCTGGTTTAGATGAATAAAATACATATGCAAAAATGGAAAAAGGGAGAGTAATTTTACATTCCTTACGAGTGGTAACAACGAGACCTCAGGTATTACTGTCCCTGTTTCGTAACTTATGATCTTGAAGTTTCTAGTTAATTCTATGAATTAACATAAGTGATTCCTTTCATCCTGCTGGGAGTGGTGTCAGTGTTGTGCTGCAGTGAACGGCACTAGGAGAAACAAGATGAGTTGTTTAATGAGATTTGGGTAAGTTTGACATTGGGCTTGAATGTTGTGGCTCCTGGAGATGTGCCATAGGATTTTCCTGCCTCTAAATACGAATAAAGTAAAAGCTAAAACACAGGGCGAGTCAGAAAACCTCCACGATGGTGAACACTTGGCAAATAGCTGGACTGGATCTTTGAGGATCAAAGTTATCCTCTCACAGCTCCACCCCTCATGTGGGAGCTAGCAAATACGTGAATTCCCTGGGATTTGATCCCGTAATGTGTCTCAGTGGGAAGCAGCATGGAGCAGGTTTCAGCACATGGTGTTGACGAGCTCTTAGTTTTAGGGGGGTTGTAGAGTGCTGGCATGGTTCACCCTGAAGTTTGTCTCGGGCAACGTTTTGGTTCCTGCATATTTTGTGGTTGATTTAGCTGGGTTCACAGAGCTTTCTGTAAACCATGGAGTGCTAGAAAGAAATTTATGGGTTTGAAAGGATAACCAGCTTCACAGGACAAATGGCACTGTCTCTGATTACTGTATGAAAGGAAGTTTGGGTCTACCACTAATTGCAGATGAAAATTAATATTTGCGAAGGAGACACGTATGATTTACTTATAAGTGTTTTCTGTTTCCATAATGAAATTTCCTTTGGGTTTAAGTACAGTCATTTGGAGGAAAAAGCAGAGGTCTGTGGCTCGTTAGTTTCTGGTGGTTGTCAGAAGCCATTAATCAATTGCCCCTTTTACCAACATAGGTCCTAATTCAGCAAAGCATTTAGGCACATGCTTAACTATAAGCATGTGTTTCGGAGCACTTTGCTAAATCAGGGCTTTAATGTGATTCAAGCTTGCTGTATTTTTTTCCAAGTCTAAGGTTACCCCGAAGTGACAGGAGTCACTAATACATCACCCAAAGTGTCATGTACCTTCCTCACCTGTCTTT
>VYZQ01067297.1:67111-83427 GCA_013400655.1 Mystacornis crossleyi | reverse complement strand
GCAAATCCTACCTCAAGTGAGGCTGCTGTCCTGAACAGTAGGGTTTGTGAAACAGCAGCAAGCCAGGAGCAAGGGGAGTGACATGTGGGGAAAGCAGTTTCCACTTGATTGTTTTGTCCTCTCCAATCTCTGTTTTGGCTAAAGCCTGCTTGGTTATGAGGGGGAGAGAGGAAGGCAGCAGATCTGTGTTTTGATACAGATGAATCCTGGTATGCAGGATCTAATAGGTCTAGGGAGGGTGTGCATGCTTCTTAACCTACAGAGGGGATACAGAGTGAGGGGAACTTGAAATTAATTCTCCCAAGTGCTTCTACACTGACAAAAATTACAGTGTGACTTTCAGCAGTGACTAAAGGTCGAGGCTGAGGGTCACGTTCTCAGTCCAAGTCTTGTCTTGTCCACTTGGTGCAAAAAGGATGCAGCCCAACCGCAGCTATCCTGCAGAGAAATTCCCTGGAAGAAGCAGCACCTCAAGTGGCATAATGCCAGCATGACTGCCCCTTTCTCACCCTTCCCATTTTTATTCCAGTAAGAGAATTGAAGGGACCTGTTTTTTTTTTTTTCCTTTACAGTTATTCATATGTGATTCCTAATTTAGTAGAGATGATTGAGAGCTCCCAGAAATCACAGCAGTTGCTAGACCAATATGATTTTTGTGGTTCAGCAGGAAGCTGGATCTCTTGAGAGTAAAGGTAACCAGCCTTACAATCCCTTCAGGAGTTGTGTGGCATAGGAGAGAGTATGGCCTTTAGGCAATTTTTTCCCCATTCTTTGAAAGCCAAAGCTCCCCAGCAGTGACAGCCACGTGTCACACACCGTCTGGATTGCTTACAGACTTTGCAGTAGGGATGCTGCCTGTTGAATCAGCAGCAGCACTTTTTGATAAACACAGTTTTCCTTTGGATTTTCTCCTCTCAAATGGTTGCTGTCATTCCAGCTTTTGTCGCTTGTGAAATCTGACATCATCTCAGCCTGAAGGTTGTATGTGGGAAGGAAAATGACTTCTTTGGTTCACTGGTTTCCCTTTTCTTCCCTTTCTGTGTTTGACAGCAGCGGGAGCACGTGGTGCAGTGGTGCACAGAAAACTTTGCTATGCTCCTTGGACAGATGGAAATGACAACTGAGCTTTGGCTTTCAGGCTGAAGCAAGGCCTACATTGCCCCTCATGGACCTTGACTCTGCAGCGTGCAGTCAGCAGATTAGTGTGGAAAATTTTGCGTGCTTCCTTTGACTCTCTATTGGTATTCTTTCTATCCCAGAGAGAAGAAACCCAAACACTTTCTATTTTCTGTATTAATAGTTTTATACCCCACTTAAGGGGAGCTTAAGCACTGTTTATGTTGAAAAGCATTCCAAGGCCTCAAAGACTTAAAATCTGATCAGATGAGAATCAAAGGGCTGTAGGGGAAGAAGCAGCATTGAGATAACCCTCTGTCCCCAGTCTCACCCCAAAACCACGTGACAGAGTTAGGGCAGAAGAAGTCTCATCTTGAGTCCTAGGTCAGAACTTTCTCTTGCTGGTAAAAGGATGTCTTTCAAAGGCTTGAAGTGTTTTCTGTAGTTTGACTGATATTCTAGCAGTGGCTTTCTCCCCAGCACGCTTTTTCCCTGGAACCCTAAATAGAATTGTCACCCTCACCAGTTGTGGAATCTTTTGGATAAAGATTGTTCTGCCACTCTCGCGTGAGTTACTGAGGCAGGTAAAAGCACGGACTTTCCATGGTACATTTTGGTTTTTAATTTTGAAATTTGGAACATGCCCCTTCGAATGATTTTGATTTCAGAAAGTTAAAGCAACACTTACAGGGCTTTTAAGATAGCTCTCTTTTTTCTTCGTGCTTTGATCATGCAGTTACTTAGAATCCCTCACCGTCTTGTGCTTTTTTAATGTGCAGGAAGTTTAGGGGGCTTCACATCTCCTACCTCTGTGACTTGCTAAGCACTCTGTGTTTGGGTATTGCAGCTTCATCAGGAGTGAAAACGGTGGGCTTGCAAAACTGTCCTGACAGATGCTGAGCAAATATAGGTGGTCCTGGAAAGTGTGAATCCTTAGCCATCCATAAAAGATACTTGACAACAGCAGAGATTTGATCTTGAATAATTAAATAAAATAAAACGCCTGTGGGTTTTTTCCCCATCTATGAAGTTTAATATAGAAAAAGGAAGAAAAGGGAAAGGATGGTCAGGGAACAAAGGGAGAAATGGTGGGATATGTGTGATTAATACAGTTTTAACTTTGCTGTCTGTGATGACACTATGCAGTGATGAAGTGGATGTATTCTGTGATTTATTTTCTTCTACTTTAAAGTAGCGGAACTCTAAAAATGACTAATGGACCTCCTTTCAAGGTTCATATCCGTGACCTAATTCATATGTGCAGGAATCTTCTCTTCCTCTTAACTGCTGCATAAAGTTGAGGGTTGCTCATCTAAAGAGCATTAGAGGCGAAAGCAGAGACCCTGGACAAGTTCCAGCACTAATAGCTGCATTCCAGGGAAAACAGGAATCAGATGTACAGTGCACATGATAGTCTAATTGGCAGATGCTATTTACCATATGTTAATTGCAAGTTGTATTGTAAGTTGTGATGTTGATTAAGGCAGCAATTAGAGCACTTCCTTGTAAGATGCGGATTTGTTAAAAATAATTGTTCCAGTAGATGCATTTTTATCAGTGTACCACTGAAGCTTATTCTTTAGAGCAAAACCTTATTAATGTGTATTTTTCCTGACCTCAGGAGGACTGGTTTCTACAGAAAAGTTCCCACCTGAGGAGGTGTCCTGCTGTACTTTATTTAGATTATGGAAGGTAGCACGATGTGTACTTTTGCACACTATTTTTGTGCTACATCTGTTGTAAGATTTATCAGTGTATCGAAAACGTCGAACTGCTTGATGCAACCACCTGTAGGCAAAAATAAGGGATTGTTCTCTGGAGTTATTAGAAGTGAATACGATAATACACGGAGCACCGTACCCCCAGTGGGGTCGCTAGGATATAAACGAAGTTCGGCTTATGCCTTGTGGACAAGTTTCACTTACAGCCTGCAGGCTGGGAATCAGTGCTTGGGCTGTGCAAAGTGTGTGGCAAGCCTTGCATTGCCTGTGTGGTGGTGGGTATTTCACAGTAGAGGAAAGAGCAGGGGGAAACTGTTGCAAGAAGGAGACCCAAAAAGTGTTCTCATCCTTCAGACCAGTTCAGGAACACGCTGTAGTTCCTCTCTGGTACAGAGTGATCCCAGGATTGTGGCTGCTGGGAGACCAGCTGCACAGCCATGGTAGTTTGTGTTGCTGAGACCGAGCAGTTCTTCAGCTGTATCTCACTGCTCACATTCTTGAAATGGTTTCTGGTAGCTGAGCTGGCTACCTTCACGTGGCACATCTGAAGACATCCCAAAGGAAACAGAGCTAATGAGCTGGTTGCCCTGGTGATCCTGGTGTGGAGGTGGAAGGAAGTGCAGAACCAGAAATCTACCATGAGTCCTATAACCTGTAGTCCTGTTCTCAAAAACGTTCTGAAACCCCCACCACTGGCACAAGCTTGTGAGTACCGGAGTGCTCGTCCTGTGTCACTACACTTCCCTCAGGCCGTGGTGCTGAGGTCTCCCTCTGCATTTAGACTGGAGGGGAGCAGATTTTCTGTCACTGTTCTACAGTCAAAGTAGTCACCATGTCATTATAACAAGTTTTGAAGCTGTACAAGCAGACGTGAGGAAAAAAAGCTCGTTTTTCTCTCCTTGAAAAAAAGCACTTCACATAATATTGGTGAACGTTGTGTATTGCTTTGAGAGGTTAATTTATATCCATTCTCTCCAAGTGGAAGGTACTCCAAGCAGAGGAAGAGTCCTCTGTTGTT
Organism: Mystacornis crossleyi; assembly: GCA_013400655.1. Taxonomy (NCBI): domain Eukaryota; kingdom Metazoa; phylum Chordata; class Aves; order Passeriformes; family Timaliidae; genus Mystacornis; species Mystacornis crossleyi. Next base: position 79,572 of record VYZQ01067297.1, on the reverse strand, counting down.
CTCCTTCTCCGTGTTGAAGGAGAGGCCGCTTAGATTTATGTCATGTTCCAAGTGTTCGGATTTCCAGTCACACTCGAAGCTCTCAAACTGAAATAACTGTGTCTGCCCAGGGATTTGTCAGGGCTTAGCTGCATCTGTTCAGAATTGTACTTCTCATTGAAGCAGTGCAGCTTTTTCTTCCTACAAGAAGCTGTTTGTGTATTAGCCAAAGGCTGCAGTTGTAAAGGCAAGATTGGACTGGTGAAATTGCATGTGTGAGGTTTTTGGTTTAGGGTTTTTTGTTTATTTCTTTTTTTCCCCACCCTTTTCTGCTCTAGCAGTAAAGTTTACATTGGTGGTGTGATCCATCATGGCTTGGCTGTGGACGTGTCACCAAGGACGTGGGGAGCAGGGCACCAGAGAGAGCAAACCAACCCATCACTGCTGTGTACAACCAGGCAGTCTTTGTGTTGAGGCAGGTCTTTAAAAATGGAGACAAATCAATCAACCGAGGAATCTGCACATCTGGCAATGGAGTCATTTTTATGAGCGTTTGTCCTAAAAATAGAAGAGCTTTGTTTGCAGTTGGTTGGACTGCTCACGAGTGTTAGGCCATGGACACCTCATGGAAGGAGTGCAAATAGTTCAGGAAGACTTGAGATTTCATCAGAGTGTGGATGTACGTACCACGTACCACTTCTGAATGCCCCCAGGGAACATCTTCCTCTTTAAAAGAATGAAGTGAGCAACAAGTGGATACGTTTTAAGCATTGTGTCCTGATTTCAAGAACTCTTAAGACTGTCACATTAGTAGACATTTATTATAGACAGATTTCTCATGAATGTCTGTCTGAAATTCTGTTAGATCTGTCTTGAAGTTGTAAAAATGCAACACTTTGGGGGCTGAGAAATCTGTGTCTACATTAACTCCATGGAGATTTTCATGTAGTATTTTCAGAGATGTTTGGTCAGTCACCGAGCACAGGTGATGCTGTTGCAGCTCTGAAGGGGCACTAAAGATATTGCTGCTGTTTTGTAGGCTTAGAACAAGACGATACTCGGGACTTGGCTGAAGCTTCCTCTCTTTTCTACATCCTCCTCTTCCCCCCATTATTTTAAATGATTTAGATGTCATTTATGGTTGTATAAAGAGGCCCTTCAATCTGTGTAAAGTGTGTGCTTTGGTTCTGGCTCAATGAAGGAAGCTGACAGCAATGGAATTGCTATTTCTGGAGAAGGCAGCAGTTTATCATCTTCTGCCACATTTGTCACTGCCCTCGCTCCCTTTTCAAAGCATACCACTGAAAGAATTTGACAGAATCCAGTTTTGTGTTTCTAGGAAATGAATAATTTGTTTCTTTCAGAGAAAGTGGCCTTTTTTTTTTCCTCTTGTCAAGAAAACCAAATAATAATAATAAAAAAGCTGTTTCACCGTTTGACACACTGGGAGGCCCCCGTGTAAGGTCTTCATTCACAGAACATGTCTGTGACTGTACAAGTTATTTCTCCTCTTTTATAATCAGCCTTTTGTAAAATGAGAACAGAAACGACTCCTTCCTTCACAGGTTTGTTGTGAGATTGGAAACTTTGAATCATTCCTTAGTGCAGTGGAAATCCTATGCACACCACAGACAGAAACAAAAGCTTTAATGTGGTTGAGTGTTGACTGAAAGTGAGTAGAGATATAGCTGTGCTTGTGTATTGCAGGAAACCATAGAGATTTAGCCAGGTGAAGAGATAATCAAGTATTACCTGAAGCCTTCTCTGTGTGGAGTTTCAACTGTGTTTTCCTCATGCTGGGATGCAGCTCTTTTCATTTCCCACAAATACGCAGAGGGCAAAGCCACGACTGGGACTGGGGATTCGCTACTGGAAGGATCACTAAAACTACTGTCCCGTTCTGGCCCCCTGGCTGGAAAATGCAAACAGGAACTGGAAGTCATCCTGTGCCCAAGTGGGCTGCCACAGCTGCCACTGCTCTCAGCAGCACGCTGCCCAATTTCGGCAGCGCGGAGCTGGCGTTCCAGGCACTGCGCTGCAACGGTGAGGTCTGTGGGAAAAAGTCAAGGAGCGCTGTCCGGAGGAATTATGTAGGCCAGTCCAAATTCCGTCTGAGGAATCCCTAGATGATAATTTTTTGGAGGGTTTCTGATCTCTAGTGGGTGGAAGTCAAAATGAGAAAAATATCTGAGATGATGAATGGCTCAGAGGAGGACAAGCTAGTTGTTTTGACGCAAGCTGTTTTGTAGATTAAACTCAGAGCTACAACATTAGCCATTTAACTTCTCAAACCCTCATTCTTCTCTTTCTTTCCCCCCCTTTCTTTTATTATCTTATTTTTAATCTCCCGTTTCTGGACACATAGGTAGAAATGAGCCCTGCTGCACGAAGTATTTGTTATCATAAGGCTTTTTGTGCACTCCTCCTATCTGACAGCTAATCAACACAGATTCCTTCTCTGCTGATATGTGGGCCTCTTTACTAGATGCAAAATCATGCAGGGCAGGTTCTCTGTCCTTTTTGTGACTGAAGAGGGGACAAGCACCACTGAGGATCCTATAAATATAAAACACAGTGCCTTGAAGTGATGCCGTGCAGCTGCAACAGCTGGAGGTGCTGTAAGAGCTGCTTTGGGCCTCTGGTGTAATGGACCTATTCAGGTCTATTGCTAAACCTGTCTCAGTCCCTTTGTGCCAATCGTTCTGCCCATCTTCTTCATCTTTGATGCCTGTGTATCACTGCTTCACTTCGTTTTTAACATCTTCTTTCCCTTTGCTTTATTTTTTCAGGTCCTCTTTCCTCCTTGTGTTGTGTGTTCTGGGTGTGTTTTTATCTAAAGCATAGGGCAGACTTTTTTCTACAGCTATTCCTTCTGTCAGCTTTTTTCACTCAACTACAGGTGGTAATGTTATTTTAAGTATTCATAAAGTAGATGTAAGCTGTTGTAGGTAGCGTGGCCTAATAAATTTAAAAGCACTGGGGGCTGTAGAGACCACAGATCCTCTCTCTGACTTCCATCAAGAGAAATGAACCTAAACTGGTGGTACCTTCGTGCCACTGTCACGATGTGGCAATTCTGATGGGATAGGGCTCTGCCATTCCAGGTAAAACAGTCACTCTTTCCGTGGGGAGAAGTGCTAACTTGGAACCCACCGAGTGGGTGAACACAGGCATCACTTCCCATATGAGCTACTTCATTCACAGATCTTCCGGACTGGGGAAGGAAGATGGAGTATATTCAAATAGAAACGTTCTTTGAACTGTGTTTTTGTATATTATGGGATAGGAGAAATTAGTGGAGTGGGCGACTATTACTTAGTTTTGTATATTTCTACAACTTAAAGATCAAGGAAAGGCTGAGGCTGACAAGAGGGTTCTGTTTTTAAATAAGAAATACATAAAATTTAGGCGTCAGTCTTCTTCAACTCCACTTGGTGAATGAGTCCTGATGCCTGTATGATACTTCTGCTGTTTATTAATCGAATGTGACCCTTATAGAAAGGTTGCTTTGGACAAATGGCATCAAGACATAAAATTAATAAACTCTCCATGAGTGTTGTTAACAATGAGAGTTGGCAATAGACAACATCAACTTAGTTTCCCATGAGAAACAAAGAAATATCAAAGGGCTCTAAATTGCATTTTCTGTTTGCCAGATGAAGATGGGACATGTGGATGGCCTTGAATGTTTTGCCCATTTTGGCACATGCTTCCATTTTCAGATGGCTTAGCTGCTTGGTCTGAGATGTAAAAGACAAAATAGTGCTCTTACATGGTGAGAGAAGCCTCCCAGCATTTTAAAACAGCAAAATCACTGTTATTCTTGCTGCTGTGACTGTTCTTCTGAATAAAAAGACTGATGGCATTTCTTAGTTTATTACAACTCTTTCTCTCTAGACAGGATCTTCTGTCTCCCCCTTGCACTTCTGAGTTTTATTTTGGTTCCCCTGTCCTGCTCAGAATTTGTCATTGTACCTACCCCACTCCTGTTTTACAGACAATGGAAGGAACCTCCCAAAGATTTTGCACTGGTTTGGTTTTTAGACTGATCTGTTGCAGATCTTGAAGAAAACTGTGAGAAGGATAGGAGAATCCTCCTCGGTTGCAAGAATTAGGAAGTTTTTATTTTGGTAGTCAAATGGTCACCCTACCTGGAAAAGATAGCTTAACTGAGAAGGCTCCCTGACTTCTCTATTTTCATGTAACCCTTAGACTTTGGCAGCAAGTGACCGTCTGAAAGATAAAACCATCCCTCCAATCATGTTTAATTCAACTAAAATCTATTCTTACAGGGAAATAGGTATAAAACTCAAGGAGACTGAAGCTCAGCAGGCTTAGGGTCTGCCAGTGCCTCTCACTGCCTTTCTCTTATTTTCTAATGCTGAGTCTAATTCTGTGTTGCCACAAAACAGAGTTAATGTTCGTAGAACGTTTCAGCCCTGCTTTGATGCCTAAATACCCAGAATTCATTCTGTTGTGTACTGTTGGTCACTAAACTGTTGAGTTATTTATATTTTCTTGGGATGAGGAATAACATTTGATTTCCAAAGGCCTTTTCTTTTTCTTCTTTTTCTTTTCTTTTTTTTTTTTTTTTTTCTTTTCTAGTTTCGGCAACAATGACTTGAACTCTCGACTAGTTGCAGTAACATTTATTTGTGAGCCAACGTCCTTGAGACAAAACAAATACGTTGCTTTGCCTAATGTGGTTTTCTTTCCTATTCCAAAAAATATGCAAAGCATAAAGAAAAATGTTTTGCAACCCAGTATCCTCTTTCGCCTGTGCTTACTGTTGCATGGCAAATAACATGCATTATGGTATTTAGTTAGCTAAGCTTATGCTCTGTGGTCAACCACAAACTTTTTCTGGAGTCAATGGAAGATTCAAATACTAGAGGAATCTGGATGTGAGTCAGCAGATACTGACCAGAGCCGGGCGACAAATTATTCCTGTCTTTAAATTTTCAAGAATTCAAAATCTTTCTGAAAATTCACTGGGATGCATAGATGGGCCTTGTTAAATAGGAAAGCAGAAAGAGGCAGACTTTGTGTCCTAATCCATTTTCAGATCTCCTTGCTAGACTGAAGGTTGAAATGCCACCCTCTGCAGCTGGGGCAGATGTTGGGTCTTTCTCTTGTGAAAATGTGGGTGCATTTTCCATCCTGTCCCACGCTGTTACTGGTCATGACTCTCTTTAGAATTGCTCTGCACTGAATCAATAATTAAATAATTATACGCCCTTTTTCAGTGTACATCCTTCTAATATAAACTGGAATGATTCCAGATAGTCCAGGTAGCAAACAAATCCCACTCCTGAACACCCTTTAGGCTGATGATGGTACTTACCTGAGATGCAGGAGGTACATGCAATTATTTTTACTTCACCTCAGTTCTCTTTTCTCACCACTTAGCTTAATGATTAATTATTAGGTAGATCTTTCTTTGATTCGATGAGAGCTGATATACTTGCTCAGCTGAAGGTGGATCTACAGAAAACATCCATTTCATTGATCTGGTCTGGAGAGGTTTGCCCCATCATCTTCCACGTATTTTATCAGAACAATTGTTAATTTCTCTGGATATGTATTTTGTATGAATAATGGCCTAAAAAAATCTTAAATAACGTGTGTAACTATCAAAGCAGATGGTGAGAGAGAAAATAGAAGTTGATTATGCCAGATAAGATTTTGAAATGCAATGTGGAAGCTGTGTGGAGAAGACCTCGGAGGCAGAAACCTTCTCTGAGGTCAGGCGTAATAAAAGCACACAAGAAACGTGTAAGATGAATGAATGAAAAGCTGTGGGGAAAGAGGCTAATGAGGTAGTCAGCCTTTAAAAATAGTTAACCTTCGAGTCCTTGGAATGTGTGAAAATCCTGCACTGAGTCTTTGGATTCCTTGTTTTTTCTCTGCCGGTGACCCCACACTGCTGTTTGTGAAGGGAGAACTGCAAGGAAACCATGCAAGACCTTTGCTGGTCTTGGACACAAGCAAATGTCATGAAAAGTAGGACAAAGCCCTAACCAGATGTGAGTAAAAGCTGCTTTAGTGTTGAAGAGAAGCAAGGCTGAACTTGGAAGGATTAACATGGGTCTGCTGAAACCTTCATTAAAAGGGCTGCCCCAACAGGGTTTTTATCCTTCACACATGTGCACTTCAGTCATGCACAGCTGTACAGCTAGCACGGACCTCAGCAGCAGAAGACAAAATAATTAACGAAATTAAAATGATAGTCTGACTGTTTTTAATCAAGGAGGCATTGATGTGAGAGAAAGAGAATGCCTTAAAAATAGGTGGTTCTGTGTGGTGCTGCAGACTGAACTAAATTTTATGACCATGTTCTTTTTTTGAAAAATCTATAAATACTTTTTTTTGGGGAAAAGGAGGGGACAGAGAGGGGAGAGAGGTTAGGAGGGGAATGAGAATGAAGTAAAACAAAATTCCTTTTTTTTTTTTCCGTTTAAAATGGAATGCTAACCAATCCCTTGGCAACAAAAGCTATGTTTATTTTTAATTAAAAAATAACATAGCTGGGTTGACTTCAGTTTTCCCAGCTGCTATTCTTCCATCACAACAGCTCTCTGGCCTCTTTTCCCTTGCTGATTTCTTTCATCATTTGCACTTAGCTTGTACGTGTTACATGGATTTTATGTAATGTTTCCTACCATTGAAAGCAAGACCAACAGTCTAAACAAGTAGCTGGGGCTCACTCATCTAGATTCTCATCTACAGTACCTGAGCATGCCCTTCCTTTTGGAAAAGTAATAGGTGTGACCAGGATAACTTCTTTTTTTCATGTGCACACTCCTTGCTGTTTATGTGGCTGCCAAGCGAGGAGAGATTTAAAACTGCATATTGAAGTTATGAGCTGTAGTCCATTAAAATAAATGGAGCGGGTTTGGCAAAGCTCAGGTATCACTGAGCACACAGGTAGTGTTTGAAGGCTGACAAGCAGCCTCGGTGGTTTTCCTTTAGATGATGGATTGCAAGCTGCCAGGTTTTGTGTTTGCACATGGAGTGAAAAATTAGAAAATAGGTGTGCTTGCCATGTCTTCTCCAGCAACTTTATTTCCTCTGTCCATGGGGCAGGACAGGAAGAAGCCAGGGCGAGGATGAATTTTTCAGCATGTGGTGACAAAGCTGATTACTCGTGTAGTGAAGGTGATGGTGTCCATCTGTAACAAGTCTGTTTTCCTCAGCTGACTAAAATTTCAGTGTTTGTGTAGACATCTCGAGGCCCTTCAGTATTCAGGCGCATCTGCTGCTTTCTGCAGGCATTTTTGAGCTAATTAAAGTTGAGATAGTAATGCTGTAGCCTTAAAGGTTTGTGTACCAGTCATCCCTACACTAAACACTGCCAGCAGCAGTGGGAGCTGAAGGCATCAAACCTCCAGCTGCTCCCAGACAGAAGTGCAGTAGCTGGAATAAAAGCCGTGGTTTTTTGGATCACTGGAAACAGACTGTGGAAGAAGATATACGTATCAATCACCAAAAATGTTACTTCTGGGACAGTCTTTGTGATGCCTGATCTGCAAGGTTCCCATACCTAATAAAGCCACTTCAGAAAAACTTTTTGCTTTGTCTGAAATTCTGTTAGATCTGTCTTGAAGTTGTAAAAATGCAACACTTTGGGGGCTGAGAAATCTGTGTCTACATTAACTCCATGGAGATTTTCATGTAGTATTTTCAGAGATGTTTGGTTTTTTATTGGTTTTCTGCATTATTCCTGAGTAAGTGGCAGCATGCTGGTGCACCATGATACTTTTCCTCTGGTGAAGTTTAATTCTGTTCATCATGCCTCAGTCAGAAGGCAGAAAGGCTCTCCCAAATGCGTTTGAATGATTATAATTTGAAGAAACAATGTTATCCAATCTTTAAGGAACAAAAAGGGAGAGGTTGGAGATTTACGGGGGAAAAAACCCCAAAACTGATAGGATCAGAGGGAGTAGGTATCAGGACAATAACAAAAAGGAGTAGGAGGCAGAGGATCTGGGCCAAGACCTTGGTTCAATTTGGTGTAGCAAAAATGTGAACAGGAGTGAGCAAATAAGCTGGAGAACAGTACAGCAGGGGAGGCACGATGGACAGGAAAGCAGGAGAAGAGCAGAGGAGAAAATGGGGCAAAAAGGTCAAGATGTGATGCAAATAAGATGCAGGAAAACTTCTGAGACAGAGTAAGTGGATCTGAACTATGTTATCCCGTTGGAGTAAGATGATAGGAAAAGGACGTAGAAAGTGAAAAGAATCAATTTATTTTTATTCTTCTTCCATTTCAAAGTTTCTGGAGGACGGTTCAGCAAACTGGTGTGTGCTTCCTGTGGGAACTGGAATGCTGTGTCCTTCCCTTGTTTTTGCAGTGGAGCAGCATTGGCTTATTTCCAGTTTCTTGTTTTGGCGTGTAATGCATTACCCCTTCTAAAAGATGGTTTATTTGAGATAGTACTTAAAGGTTTGACAATGATAAAATAAAATGCAGTGCTTGTGGTCAACTTAATCATTTGTCCCAAGTCTTTATAGGCGATTAGAGAATTAAAATCTTTTGAGCTGAGTGTCGCTAGGAACATACTGGATTATCTTAGTAGGAAGGAGGTAGGGATTTGAAAACTAAAAGTTAGTCTGAACTAAAAGCTGAAATAAATCCAAAAGAAAAGAAAGTGGAACCAAATGTTTCCCTCCACGGAACTTGGGAACGCTCATTCTTAGGGTTTAATTTTGACTCTTTTTTAGAAACCTTCCCCAAGGACTAACCTAGAAAATGGAATCAAACCTTTTGCCTCATGGGGAGTGTGTTCTCCAGGGACTTTCTGCTATCCTATCTCCAGAGAAAAACCCATGTGAAGGGAAGCCACAGAAGAAGTTCACATGAACCTTCCCTGCTGAGGGAATGCCTTCATTTGCACAGAGCTCTTTTCTGAACTGTTTTATTTTTATGGGAGCTGTGAGCTCCAGGATCTACAAATAGTAACTTTTAGTGCTGGCACTAATCCTGTCAATCAAAATTCTTCTCAGAAATGCCATTAATTAAGCTTCCCTGAAAAGGATACAGCTCACAGAATTTTCCCTGCAGTCTTCTCTCTTCCAACACCCATCCCACCGGTGTGTTTTCATTCAATAGCTGAAGATGACACAGAAGAAGAGAAAATCAGAGCTTTCACAGGAGACCTTTTTGTTGTTTCAAATTTTTTCACTTCCTTACTCTGTTTCTTTTGAGCAGATTCTTTTATTTGAAATGTTGAATGATGCTAACAGCTGTCAAAATATGCTTTAAAGCAGGCAGTTTCCATTTACTGTCTGTTGGAAGAGACTGTTGCCTTAATTATTATGCAGTATTATGCAGTATTCTTTATGGATTATTAACAATTTGGATTAGAGCTCTAAGCTTTCTGGAACCCTTTTCTGAAAGGGCCAGTGAATTTGCAAGGAATTTGGGACTTTTTATTAGCAGTAAATAGTTTCCCTCAGAAGCACGTTCTGTAGCAGACATGCCTGTATCCACTGCCAGTGATGTAGGGGAGCTTATGTTCAATTTCCAGATTAAAAACAGGGCTATCTCAAGCTCTGGCTTTTAAATTTTAAAATGTCAGTGCTTCCAAACACGCAATTTGAGAGGGGAATACCCTCCTTCAGCTGTCTTTTCCTTGCCGTGCGTGTCGCTCCTCTGTTGGCGAGAGAGGTTTACGTGAGGACAGAGGGCTATTCAGGAACAGGCTGGGCCCGTTCTTGCTGTCACTGATGGCCGTGTGAGAGCAGCAGATCCTGCTTGGAGCAACTGAAGAACACAACCCTCTGTTCCTGTGGTCAGTAACTGCTGATCAAAGCAGGAAGAGACGAGGAGTCTGGTTTTCTGCTAATGTGAATGCCACTGCTGTGTGGTTAGCAAAGGGTTTCTGCTTAGTAGCACAAATGTGGCCAAAGAAGGAGGCAAGTGCTACATTTGCGTGGCCGAGGATGCTGTTCCAGCCCACATCTGCTCAGATGCACACATACTTTGCTTGTTTGTTAGCCTCTACTTTCAGGAATAAGCGTGCAGAGATCTCACAATCTACTTTCACTCAGTGTGAGCTGTGCATCAGGTGAGCGAGGCCTTTGCCACGGGATTTTGTGCAGTGTTGGCAGCTGCTGAACCTAATGGAAAAAAGGCTGCCGTGGAGATCAGTAAATACATGCATTCTGCCTTTGACTCGTGCATTCTGGAAGTCAGAAGCCTCCGTGGAATATTTGTGGGAAGCATCATATGCTTTCCCTGTCCTTACGTTCTACTCTAAACATTGGATACTGATCGCTGCTGGGGGCAGGATATGGAGCTGATTGGATCTCCAGCCTAGAGTGTTACAGTTCCCTTTATCCTCTTGGCACCACTACTGTCAGGAAAGGGCATGGAGGAAGTGCTAGAGTGTCCTTTGGAAGATGTAAGCTAAATTCCACGGAAGAAGAGATGAGAGCTGAACCCTGCCAGAGCCCCAGCTGTCCAGCTCTTGGATAAAATGGAATACCTGAAACACAGAGTTTGGTAACTGGGCTCCGTAACTTTATTTCCATTCAAAGCTACCAGGTGTAATGGAACCAAATTCATTAACAGAGGAGAGGGGAGTGAAACCATTCTTGTCTTTGTGGGTGCATGCATATACTTTTAATAACCCCCCAACCCACACTGAAATGTTGCAGGTCAACTGCTGAATGACCCTGGATGTGATTTGATTTCCCCAGTTGCCATAATCAAGGCAGTAGCAACTCCTGAATTTCTTAAGCCACGAAGTACTTCTGATCAAGCATTTTTGAAGAATTTCCGATAAAAGCGTTTCTGTTACTAAAATTGTACTTAATGGCCACTGTCCTGTGTTATCTGGGAATCTAGCGCCCATATTAGCTGGAAATGGAGTGCTTGAATGTGCAGTGCTGGGTGTGTGCCAAGGTCTGGGATGCTCTTAGTGCTGCTGCACCAATGAGAGCAGAACACGAGCCCAAAGTTTATGGTCAGGGGAATTCGAAGGACTTGAAGAATCAGTAAAAACGGTGCCAATTTTACCACTGAAGATTACAGCCCAAAATGTGTCCAAATCTGAGGGATGTTTCTTGGATTGGAGGGTTTGGATTTCTGGAGTCTGTTTTTTGACCTGGGCCTGAACTTCCTTCACGCTTAAGTTGTATGGAAATTACCTGTTTGTTAAATTTTTGTAGCCCTTTGTAGTACGCTTACAATGGAATTGTGGTGAGATAGAAGCTCTTTTGGAAGGCAAACACTGTGAGAGAGTATTTCAGTCATTTTATTGATATCACAAATTATGTTGAAATTGATTCAGAAAAGTGTTGATTTAGAACAGAGCAAATACAAGGAGAAGAGCAGAAAAGGTCTTCATGACTGTGGGAAAGAAAATGAAAAATTTTTGGGGGTTGTCTCCATTTTAAAATTCTTGAAGAGGTTGAAAGAGAACAAATGGTTTGAAGCAGAAATGGACTTTTTGACCCATGATCCTCCAAAAGCATGATCTGAACATCTTGAAGTTATTCCTGCTGAGAGTCAAGTGGGGCACACTAAACAATAAAAATGGGCAAAGTAAGCTTTTCAAGTTAGTGGAAAGTTGAAATTAATTCAGTGACCTGGAAGGGCCTTGCTCTTCATGACTTGAAGCTCTGGACTGATAGGGCCTGGTCTGCTCTTGCTGTAAGCAGGTGCAGCCAGGGAGAAGAAGAAGATTTAAAGCTCTTGGTTGTTCTTTTCATACCTTGATAATCAGGGATGTCTTCTGATATTGTTCTTTTTCGTATGTGATACATGCGTAGTAATGCTCAGCATCAAATGGGGGTTGAAATCTCATGAATCTAAATACTGAAACTCCATTGGATCCAATTCTTGGCTTTGGCCACCCCAGCATTTGCAATAATGTAAATCAGCGATGGGTGTCTTAAAACCTGGAGACCAGACTGTAAAATTGGTGTTGCAATTGCAGAACAGTCATTTGCACTGGGTAGTCAAAAGTCTGAGTTTCCAGTGAATAACCAGAAATGAATGCAAGTAGCAACCCCGTGCTATTATCTTAAAATAACTGAAAGTAGGTTGATTTTTAAATAACCCATTTCCTCTGCTGGCAGAAGGACGTTCAGTATGGAGGTCCTTGGTTCTAAAGAGAACGGACCACGAGAGGCTCTCTGAAGAAAGCTTACATTTTTTATTTTCACTCTGGCCTGTCTGCACGCTACCAAAGAGGTAGCGGAATGCAGAGCCTGTCTTCAGGGAAGAACACCCCAGTTCACTGAAGCTTGTTCTGACTTAATTTCCTGGTGTCCATTGTGGGTTTCTGCCGGATCACCCACAATTTGTTGTACTGTCTTTGTGTCAGCGTGGGCATCCAGTGCATGGCAGCCCTTTCAGTGAGGCAGCTAACGTTCTCAGAGGACTCTTCCTCAGACTCCAAGATGTCTTTGGGTGTCACTGGCTCATTTAGAGTTGATTGCTGTGTGTGTGTAAAGATCTAAGGGTTTTTTTT
>VYZQ01067297.1:30888-62943 GCA_013400655.1 Mystacornis crossleyi | reverse complement strand
GCATTATCTCTGTCCTGGAAATGAGACACATCTCTTTATCTGAGTATAAAAGGCAGTAACAGTTTAGTGTTATCATGACAGTCTTCTGTTAGTTCTTGAATAGAGTCAAACCTGACTTTGGAAGGCAATCTGACATGCTTATATGAATTACTTTCAAAAATAAGTGCTACCCTCAAAGGTTAAGGTTCAAAGTCACTGGCTAGTGATGATTGCTTTTTATTTTCCCTTGGAAATATTTGTTTTGTTGAAAGATGTTTGCCGTTGGGGAATATTGCGTAAGAATGGGTTTGGTCAGCTTTTCTCCTAAATAATCAAGCCTGAATGCATTTCTGTAGAGTCTCTGAAGATATTTTCTATGGCTTTACTGTGATGAGGTAAAGTGAGATGGACATGGGGTCTTCTTTCACTCATCCATCCTCTCTGCTGCTTGGAAGAGGAGAGGCAGAACTCAGTCTTGCCTGAGATTCCCTGTAGCTTCTGGGACCTCAAGTGACCTTTGTGTACAGCTGGGCCGCTTTTTGGGAAAAGCTCTTTTGTGAGAGATGAGAACCTGGTGGGTTTTGTGTTGTATTGGGTTGCTGAAGAGGTGTTAAAGCTTTTGTAAAAAAAGCCAGAGCATCATTTAGATAGAGAAAATTATTCTTCATTTAAGGGTGAACCCAAACAAATAAACCTACTGTGACTGATCTCAAGTTTTGGACGAAGAACGTTTTTTAATTTCCAGAAATTACAGCACCTAGGAACTGTACAATGGACACACTGAGTAGCTGAAGAGAAATCTGCTTTTGATAAACCATGTCTTGTCAAACAGATGTTTAAGAATATTTGAAAAAAAAATTACTAAAAAAATTCCGAACANTCTGACATGCTTATATGAATTACTTTCAAAAATAAGTGCTACCCTCAAAGGTTAAGGTTCAAAGTCACTGGCTAGTGATGATTGCTTTTTATTTTCCCTTGGAAATATTTGTTTTGTTGAAAGATGTTTGCCGTTGGGGAATATTGCGTAAGAATGGGTTTGGTCAGCTTTTCTCCTAAATAATCAAGCCTGAATGCATTTCTGTAGAGTCTCTGAAGATATTTTCTATGGCTTTACTGTGATGAGGTAAAGTGAGATGGACATGGGGTCTTCTTTCACTCATCCATCCTCTCTGCTGCTTGGAAGAGGAGAGGCAGAACTCAGTCTTGCCTGAGATTCCCTGTAGCTTCTGGGACCTCAAGTGACCTTTGTGTACAGCTGGGCCGCTTTTTGGGAAAAGCTCTTTTGTGAGAGATGAGAACCTGGTGGGTTTTGTGTTGTATTGGGTTGCTGAAGAGGTGTTAAAGCTTTTGTAAACAAAGCCAGAGCATCATTTAGATAGAGAAAATTATTCTTCATTTAAGGGTGAACCCAAACAAATAAACCTACTGTGACTGATCTCAAGTTTTGGACGAAGAACGTTTTTTAATTTCCAGAAATTACAGCACCTAGGAACTGTACAATGGACACACTGAGTAGCTGAAGAGAAATCTGCTTCTGATAAACCATGCCTTGTCAGACAGATGTTTAAGAACATTTGAAAAAAAAAAATTACTAAAAAAATTCCGAACAAGCAGAAAGATCCTGTGTAAGGGCAGCATCACTTCTGTGCTCGGAGTGAAGGGAGTGGAGTTGATTATTTGCATCTTCCCAGCAGGTGGGGAGCAGATACAGCTCGCTGGAGAGGCTGTGGCAGGAAGATGCTGCACTTTGGCTCTGTTCAGCAGCAGGGAGTCCATCAGAGAGCAGTGCCGGGCACAGCAGGAGCTGTGTCTTTGTCCTCTGTGCAGAATTACCCTTCTGAGTCAGGAAATGCGTGTGCTGAGGGAAAGATAGGCTGGGAGCTGGGGTTCTTCAGTCTTCATTGACAACTGCTCTTTCTCAGCTCCATCCCAATAAACTTCTCCTGTCATTTTAAAACTGCAATTCTGATACTGCTGCTTTGAACTTCCCAGGGCCATTGTTCCCTTGGTGTGCGTAGCAGAGCAGCCCAATCCCTTTCTGATAAATGGGGCCAATTATTCAGAACCTTGATAATGATTACACTGTGCAGCATTACAGAGATTTTCCTTGCCTACATTTTGATGATGCTTTCGGATCACTGAATGAAAGAGCCAAATACTTCTAATAAAATGTGGAAGTGAGAGGGAGCTGAAATCTCGAAAGAGTATCTTGTCTCCAGCTCATGTTGTATACTCAGGTGTTGTGCTGGGGTAGCCTCAGAAGCAACATGTTACATGTTGATACGAACTGAGCTTGAACTCCCACTCTCTGGAAGTTCCCTCATGCCTGTTTTCCAACGAGAGCCTGACTTTTTGCAACTTTTTCCTCACGTGAGCGCTGTGGGTTTGGAACTGTGAAGTCTTTGGCCTGACTCTCACTTTCACCAGGGTCCCTTTACACATTTAAGGCATTCTGCTACAGGGGTCTTAAAGTGAAAGTAGATGACATTTAATAGCTTAAATGAGAAACAGGTCCCCTTAGAAAAAAAAGCGAAATTGGTCTTCCCTAAATTGTTGAGTGCTGACCTTGAAAAAGCCCTTAGTCTCTGCCGGCAGACTGGAATTTTTCTAGGAGAACAGATACCCCAAACTGCAAGAAATTACCTGAGGCGCGGTTTTTTTCTGCTCTTCTTTTTAGGAGAAAATTCTTTTCCATTACACTTGGTACCTACATGTCTGTCTTAAAGCACTATTTATTTGTCACCGAACTTCAGAACTGCTGGTATAATATTCACACCTTCCTTTAGGATTTTTTAAATTTGCCGGTTTTAAACATTTATATTTAATGTGTATTTTAGTTATGTGAACATGTTAAAGACCCCATTTGTATTTTGAATATTGGGAGGGCTTTTTTATGTGGGAGGCAATGTTTAAGTATGTTTTGGGAAGAGGGGAGGCAAGAAAAGCTGTCATCCATCAACTGGTATTAAGTCCAACTTTGAAAGTTTGATACAAACTAAATCTGACTGTTAGTGCAGACATGATACAAATTAGCTGTGACTTTATGATACCAGCTGTTTCTCTGACAGGGTAAAAGGGCACATAACTAGAATAGCATCTTTTGTTGAAAGCAGTGTTTCCCTTTGTTAAATGTGGGAGCCTCAGGCTAAAAAACCGTAGTCCGTAGTTATGTGACATGTGCAGTCTGCAACATGTTCGTGGAGCTCGGGGGGCTTTTTACTGATGTTTTTCAAAGCCAGGGTTATCGTAAGTGTTCTATTTTTGCTAGTTTTATCACTCAGAGACAAATCTCTGTCATGTTTTTGCCTTGTGTTAAAAGTGAGGGTAATCCAAGTGCAATTTTCCTTGCAAGTACAAAGAAAATCCTGAACAGCAAGACCTGAGAAAAGTCTACAAATCTCAACTGTAAAATTTAATTTAGTTAGTTATTTCTAATAATTGTTTTCTTCATTTTTTTTTCTCGCCAGAATTTTTCAGGGCATTTTATTCCATAAAAAGTAGTCTCTAAAAGAGTAGTAACTTTTAACATCAGTAACTGAGATGTCACTGTACATCCGTGTCCCTGCTACGTCTCTCTGACCTTAGCACCACACTAACCCAGGCTACCTCAGGCAACATAAAGTTGGCTGTAGCATGTAAATAAACTGAAACAATGGGATTTATTAAGAAATCAAATTAATCGTACTGCTGCCACTGGACTGAGAGTCATTAAGTTCTTAAATTTTATTACTACAGGTACCAGACATACTCCATTTGAATCAGTTAGGGAAGGGGCAATATTAAGAATGGCGTTATGTTATTAGTGCACAAATATTTAACTAGGAGTACTACGAGGAACAACCTGAGGCTAGAACTGCTAAGAGAAGGAAAATTTAGGCTGACTACTTTTCTTAGCCACTGTGTGAGATGGTAGAGCAAACAAACCCATCTCCTATCGAAGATGCAGAAAGTAAAAAATACATGGATGTAGAATTGTAGCAGGCGTGCGAGTGAAAAGGCAGAGCTAAGCGTGTTGAAAAATAATCACTTCCACTCAAAAATTTTAAAGATAAATACATTTCCAAGGAAAAGTTGAGGATGTAATAGCTGTTGAGTTTTCATGCATTGCTGGTGATAATATGAAGCACAAAACAGAAAATTCCAAGCACTGCTAAATAGGACCTTGGCCATTTCGATTGCAAACATCCAGTTTTACTGTCTAACATCTGTTTCTGAAATTATGCGAAGTATTTATTTAAAATGTCTTACCATGATAGTCTAAGTGACAAGAGAACATCTTGTTTTCATGAATGTGCGGAGCGGTATGTCAACAAACAAAGGTCCAAACATGACATTCGAAGAACAAAACCCAACCACAAGAAGTTCCACATTCTGTATTGATTTTTTTTTTTGTTTGTTGATGTAAAAGCCCCCTTAGCCAGCTTTCTCCTTATGGTTATGTCCCTGCAAACCTGGAGTATCTCCAAGGAGAGCTTAATGCATCCCTTCCATCCATGCAAGCAGGCTGAGTATGGGAGCACAGGCCTGGCTGTAGATGCAATCAGAGTGAAAATGTGTGTGAGATGCTGGAGACTGCGTTAATCACAAATGTGAAGAAACAATCAAGAGGAAAAACGACATGGAGAACTTAACCTGGTAGCGTTTTAGCAAGAAAATTATGTGCTATCAAATCTGATAGCTGCAGGACCCATGATCCCAGCTGAGTTTTATGAACTCAGAGCCATCATAGCCTCTTGCAATCTCATATTCAGAACATCTCATGATGACTTCAGTAAGAGAAGGGATGCTAGCCCTCAAACCCCAGAATTAAAACTAATCTTTTTACTACCTGAAAATACATTTCCTTTTAATGAAAGCAGCTTTTTTCCTCATTTTGAGTTCTAAACTATTGAGCTGTATTGTTCTGAACTTCAATCGAGTTGGCGTATTACTCTCCAAGAGGCTGACATTCAGAGTAAAGTGATATTGGCTCTTTTGGGAGAGAACAGACAGCATTTTTTACTCGGATGGGCCAGCTGCCTGCCATCCTCTGGGATGAGGAATATGTGCAGTTATATGACCGAGTTACAGTCAGACACTTGGGTACCATTTCAACAACACAAGGAGACCTGGGACTTCTGGAGAAGCCTCTTTATCCACATGGCAGATAGGTTACTCCTAATGTGGAGTTACTCTGGGATTTATAGTTGATGATAAGGAAAATCCCTTTATTTTAAGTGCCCACTGTTTTGCAGATGTTTATCATGAAATATGACTCAACTCTGTGTGTGTCACCTTCTGGCTGGTGCGCTGTCACCCTTGTGTTCATTTTTGTCCCAACTTGATTAATTTGCAAGGGTCAAATCTTTATTTGTGATTCTAAATAACTGTCCCCATATTTAGAATAGTTGTTTAGAATCACACTCTGACTTGTCTCTTTGGAAGACTCTGCAAGCAAAAATTCTGTTCTGTAGGAGTAAAATTAGTAAAATTTGACCTTGAAAATGAGTAATCGTTTAAGGACTTGCTTCTGCCAGTCAGTGACAGGCTGAACATTAGGTTCATTCTTATGTAGTTGTATTGATCTTACAGATTCTTTTCTGTCTCCCTTTTTTCTCTTTCTTTCCACCTCGTGCTTTCAGTTTACTTTCATCTTTTAATTTCTTCCACCCAGCCCAAAGCAAAAATCTATAAGCAATGGTCTTGTTCAAAGTATGGAAGCTGGCTCCAAAACCACCCTTGCTTCAGTTTTAAAACCTTGCTTGAGGGAGCCAGAATCCCTTTAGTTAAATGATTTAATTTTCAAGCAGTATGAATCATGCAGCAACTGCACAAGCTCTGGCTAGAATATATTGTACATATGTTTGTTCTTTAGGCAGTAAGAGGAGAATACAGAACTGGAGGTCATTTGAGTTACAACTGCTTTGGGGGATTTTTTTTTTCTAAAACATTCCTTCTAACAAATGCAGTTTAAATGGGTTTGTTTATACGGCGTGGAATTGGAAAGGCCCAAACTAACCAGGCTTTACACAATGTGGCCTTCTTCCAAATTAATCTAAAATATTTTAATCCCTCTGGAGTTTCTTTATCCTCTGCATCTGTGCTATAGTGGAGACACATTTTTAACATTTCTTTGAGGAAAATTACCTTTTTTCCCCTCCAACTGTACTCAGCAAGGTCAATGGAGCACTGTTATATGCTATTTAAACATCTGAGATTCATCATATATCTGCACAACAGAAAGAATCATCATAAAAAGTCTAATGAATCCCGACTGCTAGCCAAGTAAGGGAGTCCCCTTACGGATACTGGGGATTAGGAACAAAGAATACATGCAAAACACAGGTTTTTACACTTCAGCTTCTACAATTAAGAACTAAAGAAGGGAGCAGGGGCTGTTTGTGACCCCCAGAACAATTCTGGCAAATCACACCCTGCTTGAGCCCAGCTCTGAAGTCACTGCATGGGCCAAGATGTTCTCTGGGCCTGCCTGGAAGCAAGGGGTCCACTCTCCTTGTGGGACAGGGCCTGAGTGGGAGCCTGGAGGGGCTTCTTGCCCCTGGGAAAGGAGATGCTCCAAGTCATGGGCAAGTTCCAGTGCTGGCTAAATCAGCCTCTGGCTGTGTGCCCATACTTGGTTTTAAGGGTTTTTTTCGTTTTCTTGTTCAGTAGCAAGTTTACGGGACTGAACTCGTTTTTACTACCCAGGAATTGAAATACTGAGGGAGGCCTAAAAATTTCAACTTTTAAAAAATGATTTTCCAGACGTTTCAGAAGCCACTGCTACTCCTTTAGTTGCCTGTAGTTCCAGGCAGCCTGAAATGGCCACAGGGATACAGCTTGGATCTTTTGGGAGGTTTTATCTGGAAAACTGTTATGGGGGCATTTTTATCTGAAATACTGTTATTTAGCGCCTTTTTTTTTTTTTTTTTTGGTAGGTGACACCAGGGCTGATTTAATATCTGTGTTTTTTCTAGGCTCACTGATCCTCTGAATACTGCTAGATTGCCAGATCACGAAATTCAGGTAACTTCAAGACCGAACCTCTGAAGGACGAATGAAACGCTGACGATCCCTGTTCCACAAAGGCCTGGGGGCTTTAGCGCAGTTGGTTTTTAATTCTCATCGCTGAAGCCCTGCAGGGACTGCAGAGAAATGAACTTCTCTGCCAGCCTGCTCCAGGCTGGTGTTGGCCTTGTCCTTAATCCTGGTGGGCTCTGCCTCTCCCAGCTGCAGCGTGGAGGGAACAGCGCTGTTCTCCTGCTCCAGGGGCTGCAGGATGTGGTTTGTGGGACGGCGCTGGCATAGCCGTGGTCCGAGTGAAACCATCCACTAGGGTCACCCCAGACAGTCCCTGCTTTTTAGTGAAGAGTCATACCCACCTCAAACACATTTTCCCCATCTTTTCACACAGTCAGAGGTATTTTGGGACCACTGCGAGCCATACAGTAATGGAATAAATTCCAAGTGCAGCAGGAGACCGCATTGGAGGAAAAACTCATTAAGTGCCAAGGGCATTTCTTTTACTTTTTCTACCGGTACTGGAAAATATTCCCTAAATAATACATCTGGATGTAGAGGAGAAGAGAGGGAAAAGATGAAAAACAATCCTTTAAATTCAGTAGGAGCCTATTTAATGGCTTGTTTAATCTGCCAGCTGGCACAGCACTGACTTCTTGCTGCACATACTTTAAGAAGACCTATGTAGTTCTTGGAAGTGAGTTTATATTAAGTTGTAGAAACTTAAATATGGATAAATTGGCAAGGCTGCTTTTTTGGTACTTAATAGAAATCAAGAAACTGCTTAGTCATCTCCAAAGATATTTCTGTCTCCTTTTTAATATAAATAGCAAAATAATATGGACTTAAAGCAGTACCAAAGATAGTAAAAATTCAGATCTGTTCCCTGCATGTGCTCTCTTTGAACTTTGTGCACATCCTTCAGACTTTGAAATTACATGTAGTCCCTATTCAACAACGTGCTTTGGGCAGGGAGTTTTTATGTTGTTCGTGACACTATTTTGTTTGAAGTAACAGTATGAGTTGGTACATTATGAATTTGTGTCTTCTCCAGCACTCCTTGGCTAAGAAAACTGGTGCCATCTTCATGTGAATTTTATTAAGGGTGTCTTGCTAGTGGTATCACCTAATAGGTGCTCTAGGGTGTATTTTGCATCTGTTTTATATGGCTCTAAGTGTTGATGCTTTTGGATTTTAATTGGCTTTGTGTGAAGGTAGGTGGGTGCAACTGAGAGCAAAGTTGATGTGCAGTGTGGTGTATATATATAATTACATTTACACTTTCTGTTCCTGAAAAGTTAGGCTGCACCAAGATGCACGTCTTCTGTTTTCAATTAGTTTCAGCAGTGGAAAAGCAAGGGAGAAAAGATTTAACTACAGAGCAACGTGTCTTTTATGTGTAGAGAATCCTTTAACAGGATCTGAAGTGACACTTGTCAATATTTACAGGTGGTAAAGGTTTTATTTGGGTCAGGTAAGCACTGAAAAATCTGGGTTGTTTAGTCCTGTTTATTTATGATTGTCAGATATGGCTTTTATTTTCTTTGTTCTCCTTTAGGGTGCAAGCTATATTCAGGTTGGGTATTTTTTTTGTTTGTTTGTTTGTTTTGTTTTGGGTGGTGGGGTTTGTGTTTTTTTTTTGGTTTGTTTGTTTTGTTTTTTTTTTTCCTCTGGGGTATGGATTGTAAGAATCCTCCAAGTTTGCAAGCATTATCATCTGGGATTTTGGTTTGATTCTTCCCTGTACACATCCAGCTGCACCCTGTGGCTGTGAAAAAGGGGCTTCATGTGCCTTTGGTGCCCAGAATTTATACTGTGACCAGTCATGGGTGCTCTGTGTCTCAGTCTGAGCTGGGTGTGGAATTCCATGGCAGCAAGGGAGGCTGGAGGAGAGCCCATAGGGGTTTTGGATCCTTATGGAAGAGGATTTAGGGAATGGTAGTAGATAACATTCACTAGAGATATGATTTTTTTCCCCCACTTTTTTTGATGGAAAATAATTTTTTTTTTCCCTCTGGACCACACAGGTATCCGAGGCACTGTTCCTAAATGAATTAAACAATTTTAAAATTTATTTGCTTTATGCAGTGCTCAAGTGTAAGCACTTTCTTTTGTCACATTAATACAAAGCATTTATGTACATCTGTGTGCACACAGGATACAGTCAGGTCTCACCCCTCTTGTTTAATTGACTCTGAGCCAGGCCAAAGCTTCACTGTTGCTGGGTCTTATGGTTTGGTGACACTGTTGTGTGTTTCCTTGTTTTCAGCCAAACTCAGCCTAAAGTGGGGGTGTATAATGGCAAATGGTTTGAGGGACATACATCTATTTTGTGATACCCTGCATGAATGGTCACGTTGAAAGGCTTTGTGTTTTTGCTGCCCTGCTTTATCTCTTTAAAAAGTGAAGAACTGACCTCCTGCTTCAACTTTCAACCAAAATGACACGGAATTGCTGCTCATTAGAGATAAATTCATGGACCTACTTGGCAGGAAACAGTCTGGGTTTCATTTTTAAAGATGACTAGAAGTGTGAGCTGGAAAAGCCCAGCAGAAATTTCTGCAGCTAGATCCATTCCGGGTGGAATTCCACAGATTTCCATGATGTTCTGCCACATATAACTGGACTTTTCAGCTGCAGTGCATCTATCGTGGTGACGTGTGTTGGTTCTGTGTTAAGTGTAAAGGTACTGGGAGGGAAGATGAGTTAAACTTCAAGAGCAACTGGCAATACCTTGAAAATTTATCATTCATTTCTTCCAAGGAACTGACTGAATTCAAAATACTCAGTGTCTCTTAGGGCAAAACCAGTAACATCAGCACACCAAAGAACTTGGTCATATTTCTTTTTTCTTTAAAAAGGCAGAGGTGATGACTAAAACCTAGTATTGTTGCTTGGTGTTGGCTCAATAGAGCAAGCAACAGAGACCCCCTCAACTCTCATTAGAGTTTATGATGTTCAGCACCAGGCAGAGCTGGATCCTAGAGCTGCATGTTTTAACACGAAAAGAAAAAGGGTTGAAAACACAAAACTGAAGCCACAGTAATCTGGCTGCATTGTATCTTCATATTGTTTTCTATTACTTTTTTAATGACTGACTGTGTAGTTTAATGTATCATGGTTTTGTATTTTGAAACGCGTTCCAGAAAACATGTGGAGTTTGAAGCCTGGCTGAGTGAATATTGCTGTTGGAACCTTACCTTAAGATTTGCTCAAACATTTCATTATTTTTAATGGCATTGCCTTAGCTTTTTAATTCAAGACCTGAGAGATACAGAGAAAATGTGTAAATAGAGTGCTAAAACATTCATAAGACCTGCTTGGAAACAAATACGCTCAGAAAACGTATTGGTGAGATATTGCATGAAGGGCAACAGGATTGTGCAAGGGTGGGACAAGAGCGAGGCACCAAATAAGAGGGCTGGGAGCAGAGTAGCAGATGTCAGGCAAACACTTCTCATTTTTGGATCAGCTCCTTGCCTGGACGGGGAAAAACCCTTCTCTCAAGTGGAAGGGCAACTATGGAGATCTGCACGGCTACTGCTGGCGCCCTGGCCAGCTGTGGTGCAGAAGAAATGCTCCTGCACTTGGACACACCTTCCCCTGGGCCCAGCCTCTCTGCCCGCTGCCACAGCTGTGCCTGCGGCTCCCAGAACGAGCCCCAGAGTGCCCTGTCCTGTGTCACTCCTGAGGGCATCCCTGGCTGGCAGAAACCAGGCTCCCGTGGCTTGTTCTGCTTCACACCTCTGTGGTGGCCTCTCCCCGCGTGGCTTTGCACGCCCAGAAGGGAGTAGCAGCATCACTCTATGATGGGCATCACTCTGTGATGGGCACTGGGTGCACAGTCAGCACCTCCTGCAGGCATCTCTGCCTCCAGCCTCCCCTCCCCTGCACCTCGCTCCCGCCTGGGGTCCCGGGTCACGCTCGTGCCACCCTGTGTCTGTCCTGGGGCGCGTTCCGCCCGGCGCATGCCCTCAGAGGGGAGGCAGCCGTGGCAGGATCGGGGCACACGGTGCACCCGTGACACCTGCCAGCTGAGCTAGCGTGAGGCTCCCTCACATGAGACAGCACTGGCAAGAAGTTTTCCTTCTCCCTCTGCCTTTAAAGGGATACCAGGTAGCAGTTTTGTTTGTGTAGGCCAGAAGCGAAGATTGGCTTTTCCACAGTTGTGCGGCTGCTTCTGCCTGTGTGATACTCTTTTCCATTCTCGGTTTTTTTTTTTTTGTTTGTTTGTTTTTTCCTGATAGAAATCAGCGGGAAATTGGCATTGTCATTTAACAGGGCAAGAAGTGCATTCTCCTCTTTAATATGTCTTGGTCATCTGAGCTAGTTGTTCTTTCCTATTATTCAGAACAAAGAGCTCCTGGCTGGAAGTTGTTGGCCTGGGTGCTGTTTTTCTGCTCTCGGGGTTTATGGGAGATGAAGCTGGCCAACAGCTGGGGCATTGCCACGAGTTTCAACTGTCAGGCCACGGGTTTGTGACAGAGCATGCAGGAGGACTGAGTGCAGGATGTGGGCGTTCTTGTGATTAGATCAGCAAAATGAAGATGAAGGTGTTTGCTGGTAGAAGCAGATAAAAGGCAAAGGGTAACTGGTGAATGATATCCCATGAGCCTGCTTCCCAGTGTTTGATTGCAGGAAAAAGTGAACGCAAGTCAGAGCTCATTTTGGGATTAAGCACTTTTACAAATGGTTTTGTGGGCTACAAAATCCCTTCAGTTTCTGAGTCTTGCCTTTCCAAATGGGGGCCTCATTGTCATTACCTGGGTTATTCTCATTTATGATTAAACAGTGGTAAAGGGCAATGCAGCTTTTACTGCCCTTTGTATCTACAGCAAAGGCTAAGTGTTTCCTCAGTGATAATGGTACATGTAAAAATAATTCATTTCCCACAAGTAAGGACTGCAGGAGTAAAAGAAATTCTGCCTTTGCGTGTGTGTGCACAAAGGTGCAAGAGGATGAAGTAGCCTGTATTGGCAAAATCTGAGATTACACATGCCAGTTTCTGGCATGCAGGGTAAGCCCACTGAACTTTCATAGTGTGTATGAGAGGAATCTGGCCTGTGAGGGTGGAATCCAGTCCTGATTGAAGTCTCTGGGAAGTGTGCTAGGGATTCCAACAGGACCAAGATTTCAGCTCTGGTTTGTATACGAATATTTCCGTATCTTCTGATCTTTGGGGACAACATAATTGAAATGCTTCAGAGGACACTTGAAGGGGAGAGTCAGAGGTCGATGCTTCTACCATGAGAACCAGTGGCTGTGCCAGCAGCTTCCAGCTAAGTCTTGTTTCTGCCTTCGTCTGCTAATGGGAAATGATAGACAAATGTCACGGAGATCAGGAGTGGGACCCTGATATGCAAATCCAAATGTCAGGAGAAAGCTCTGCCTGAGCCTTAAGTCAATGTGCAGTAGAGGAAAGGAGAGGAAGGAAGTAGGAGCAGTGGAAATGGCATATCCGCAGTCAGCCTGCCTAAGGGAGTAAAGATAAACGGGGACTTTCCATTGCAACCGGGCGGCCCTGAGAGGAGAGCTCCTGCTGCTGCAGCACGGCCAATGTTTGCTCACACCTCTGGGACTCTGCAGCTGAATTAGAACATGGATACAAGACATGGACCAGCCATGGATCTCTTAGTTTGAGACCCAAGGAGTGAACTCGGGCAGGAGCAAAGTCCTATAAAAAGCTCCCTGTCGGAATTTTCATGTGGTTCTGTAGCAGCAGGAGCTGTCACAGGGCCTGGCACCTTCAAGAGCATTCGTGATGTACGCTTTGGTTACCTGTGCTGGAGGCAGGGCGGGTGAAACCTGTTCAGCACATACTGCAATCGAGGGCTTGGACCATGGCGTGGTCCTGTGGGCCAGCAGTAGTCCACAAAGCACCAGCTGGGAATCTCTGTTCTATGTAATCACTGCATATTTTTGCTCAGGATGCCACAGAGATGTTCACTAATATATTCATAGGTTTGCAAATGCCCCACCAATGTACATGAGCTTTTTTTTTACTGCCATGAAATATGAGATGGAAAATGTACATTATACCAAAAGCAGAGATTTTAACAGATGGGGTTTTTGATTTCCTTGTTGAAATTCTTTGTAATTCACTGCCTCCTTCTCATAAAGTCAGTTGTTTGGAAATACACATGTAGCTGGAAGTGAAATGTTCTAAGAACTGAAAGTGGAACCTTGAGAAAACACCAAAGTTTGATTTTCTTGTGCTAAGGTTGGTTTGCCATTGATGAATTTTCCTTGGAAGTCCTAAGAATCATAGTCAGACGAAACAAGGCACAGCTACATTGGAATAAAACTGTGCTCATGTTGATCTAGTAGATTTATTTTGCCTCAAGTCCCAAATGAGCTATTCTGTTTGGGAAGGAATAAAGCTGCTTGATACGAGTTTGTGTGTGTGTGTGTGTGTATATGTACAAGAGTTTATTTTCTGCAGTCGACATGAATACTTGGCCAAGTTTACAGAAACAACTGCAGATGTGGTTTTGCATGAAAGGAACGTTGAAAATGAATTTATGGCGCCTTACTGTTGGTAATGTATGATTCCAGTGATATCTAACATCTCGGACTAAAGAAAGAGCATGCAGGAGGTGTGATGAAGGAAAAACCAATCCTTTGAACTCCACCTTTTGATTTCAGTGAAGTCGTGCCTGTTTCTAAAAGACGTGAGTGGCACTGAATGCTTCTAAAGCAGAATTAATAGAGGAGCAATGAAAATAATTTCCAAATGTCTTCTGACAGATTTTAATAAAAAACACATTTATTTGTTTTGACTGAAGATAGATTAAGGAACTCTAATTCTCCCAGATATTGCAGTAGAATGCTTATCATACCTGCATTTCATGGGTGCCAGATTAAACAAGTCTCATTTAGACAATGAGTGTTTCTTGCTGAGTTGCTTTTAGCTTCAAAAGGGGCAATGAAGAGGTTCTGTTTTCACTTCTGAGGTGGAGGAGGTAGAAAGAAAGGGCAGGGATAGTCTTAGGGATACAGTAGATGTCATGGCATTTAGCCAGCTGAAGTAAAACATTCTCTCAGCTTCTCACTGACCAGTGCTTTGCTGATGTTTGAAAGGTCCTCACTTCGACACCGGGGTTTTTGAGCCACCTGAGGTGGACACAAATGGGAAAATGGGACTCTTGGATTAATGGGGTACAGTTGACAAAGCTGCGTGCAGTCTCGGTTTAAGTCAAAATTTAATGAGATATTAGGTGGTTTTGGTGGTAGTATTAAGAAAAATAGGGAGGGCAACGACAGAGCAATAACTTATGTCTTCTGTCACCGCCTGATCCTGCAGTGAGGACAGGTCAGAGGGCAATCAAATGTTCAGCTGCAAGCACGTGGGAAAGAAACCTTTGTGTAGCCGGACTTGGAAGGGTCCTGAAATTTCTATCAGCTCCTGCAGAACTGGGATTCTACATTATAGCAGGATGGGCCTGTGCTGTTACCCCCCTTTATTCACCAGCGTGAGAGGCTGTTGGGCTCAGAAAGGAAGGGGACACACCTGGGGCACAGCGTGCAGAGGTCTTTAGGTACGATCGGAAATTGAGCAGTAGATTCCTCTTGTTACAGAGAAACCAAAGGCCAAACCCCCTTGCCTCCCTTCAGATGAATGAGAAAAACTGGCAATTTTTTCGTTGTGCTGAGAGGGAAGCAGGATGGAATGTGCTTGTGCAACGCGGTCACCAGGCATGGCCGCCACAGAGCCTTGTGCAGTACGCAGCCGTGTTACGTTAGGGAATGTGCTTTGGTTTGAAGTTCCTTGGCTCAGCCAGGTTGAAGCTGGTGCAGAAGTTCAGCCTGAACATCGCAGTCTGGGAGCTCATGCAGTGTAATGAAAAGGTGACCGGGAGGTTGTCATGGGTTGGCACCTCTTCCTGTTCTTCAGGTTTTTCTTCCTTTTGGCTCTGTTTCCTTGAGGAAGTGGTTTGAAAGATGTTTCTGTTTAAAGACCTGAGTAGGAGTTTGCATTTTGCTTGATTGCCAGACTGGCTCATCTGTTTTTAAGACCCCCTGGATGCTGAGCTGTCTCTGAAACCAGTGCTGGGAATAGGGTGAGGACAGTTTTAAGTCTGAGCCAGAGCAGGAGGTTATTTTGCTCTCCATACTGGATTATACAGTTTTGTGGTTGTGTGTGTATTTCTACTCAGCCAATTTATTGCTTGCTTTCAAAAAAGCATATTCCCACCAAGTACTACTAAAATATTTTGTCACATATTTGCAATTACTGTGCGCCTTCCTCTGATTTTGCACCTTGATGAGAGCTTGAAGAAAGAAGACAAAGTTTTCAATGTCTCGTGGGATAAGACATAAAGGGGAGTGGGATTTGCAAGTGTGTTCTTTGTTCAGGGAGGGATTAAATGTGGCTGTCCTTGAAGAAAGTACTTTTTAGCAAGACAATGAAAAACTCAACTATAACTGTAGTCAGCTGAAGATCAAAGGCATGATGTGAAGTGCAGAGAGGGAGAGACTGGTACTGCTTTTGAAATGAGGGGTTTTTTGTGGGTAAACGATATTTTCAGGGCACATACTTAGCTGTGATTCTGATTCGTGGCAAATGTAGGTAAATTCTTCTGCAGAAGAATTCTTTTCTTTTGAACCTGGTGGTGGAAAACCCCCCAAAGTTTACTTTGGTTTATTTCACTGGTGTAAAAGCTGAAAAGATGCAGAGGGTCTTGTTTTGAGGTAGAAACAACACAATGATAAGTGGTGGTGGATCTTTTCACACTGTAAGGATAGCCCATGTTCCAGTAATTTGCAAATATGTGTGGGTACCAGGGGAATAGACCTGGTCAAATAGTTTCAGACATCCACATCTATTTGATAGATATATATATATGTTTCTTTAAAATTTATTGATGTCTTCTAGTTGAATTAGATGAAAAACATACCTGGAGATAATTCTTGAAAAAAAGATAAATTGGGGTATCAAAATATTTTCCCTCGCAATTTGAAACCCCAAATTTTTATATTTAAAATAAAACTAGGGAATTTTTCTTTTTGAGGCTGAATGAAACATTGCTTTTGAAACAGTTTTCTTGGGATAGTTTTCCTTTTTTCAGAAAATGAAACTTCTAAAAAAGTTTAAGTGTTACAGGAAAAAGAAATACAATCAAAGAGGGGAAAAATAAAATGTCTTTGCACACCTTGGGAGATCACACAGAGAGACAATTTCACAAGGGGCTCTGAAGGCAGGCCCTGGAGAGGAGCTGGGTGACGTGTTACGTTTTGTCCCAGGATGTTTTCACTCATAAGCAATTTTCGTTTTAAAAAAAGAAGCATTAAAATATGCATGCTCCCAAAAGCGGTTTGTAGAAAAGACTTGAAATAATTGGTACCTACATCAATAAATCAATTCTTGAGTCTTCTGAGAATCTTAGATTTTATACTATGTATAAATAATGTGCATTATATTATATATATTACATATTTTTGTGGAAATGGGAAGATTTTTTCAATAGATTGTCTGGTGTTTCTCAGAGGTTGAAGGACAGCTTGTCATTTTTGGGGAGACAGTGAATAGCACTGAATAGCTGACTTCTTCAAGTGAACCTTCTGGCTGATGACTCATTTTCTTGCACTAATACGGCTTTGCTAGCTAAAGGTCAAACTCTTGACCTGAACTCCATTTCCCAAGCGGCTTCCTCATTTTCGAAAGAGAGATTTGGATTCTCAAGCCTTCTGAATGTCCTGCAGTGGCTGTGCCTCAGTCCTTTGAGAGGAGACACTACACTGTGATAAACCCCCGGCGTCCTCCCAAGACGTCCATCCTTCTGATCTTCACTGCACGACAGAAATTCCCCATTCCCTGAGGATGGGGAAAAGTTGCTGCATCAGGGAAACTCCTTATCACTGCTGGGCAATCTCCCCCGTGCTTCTGGGAAGGAAAAGAGGGGAGTAACAACAGAAATAGTTCTGGGTTGTTGTTATTATCCTCCTCAAGACTTCCTCATGAGGAAGAGCTTGAGCTTTTGGAGATGAGAGGTGGTGCTGAGGACCGTGTAGAAAGGGGAAGGGTGGAGGATGGGCTGGGACATTTGGAGAGGGCATGGGGGTATTGTTGGTGCACAGAGCCTGGAGTGGCCCAGAAGGGAAGAGTGTGCCTTGAGAGGTGGAGAGAGGGATGAGCCTGGCTGGGTAGGAGGTGATGAAGGTGCAAATAAATCAAAGCATGTCTGCTTTCGGGAGGTAAAGCAGGAAAAAGCTTTGGGATTCTTGTTTCTAGCATGTGAATTGTCATCCTAACAGCCAACTCTTTGTTTTAAATCCCTGGTGATGACTCCACAGACTAAATGCTGCTGCCTGGTACAGTCTTAATTCCTGTGGACACTGTCATCTGCACAGAAGCCCAGCATGCTGCTTTGAACTGGCTCTAGTAGTGTCCCATTCCTCCTTTGACCCTTGTCTCCCGGCCAGGGGGAACCACATCAGCCCTGCAGCTCACAGGTCCTCCAGCAGAGGAACTGGGGACAGACTTAGCTGCACGTGTGGACTGAGATGGAAGCACTTCTGGGGAGAAAACAGAAACTTTGCTGTTCTGGGTTCTTCAAGGGGTACCCGGTGCTAGGAGCAAACACAAGATTGGCAAAAAGTCTTGTTACAACTTGCTTTTTAGATTATAGTCTAACTGTGAATTAAAAAGAAAAAAAAGGCAAGCAGCAGCAATTGTAGCGTCTCTATCAGATTCGCAAAATTAACATTGCCTTTGAATCTCCACAAAACAACCCCAGACAAACGCGAGGAAAATCACATCATCAACAACAGAATTTTAAATCCCCCGATCTGGGAACAAACCAGAAAGAAAAATACCCCCAGGGAAAGTAAACGAATAAAATAACCTCCACAAAACCCCTGCCCGCAGCAGTGTTTCAATCCAAAAAAGGGGGCAGAAAAAGCCACGAATTCCCTGAAGTCATGCAAGGCCTCGCTGGTGCCAGTGATTTTACAGGGAGGGCACTTGGCCCTTGCACCGGCGGGCAGGGATATAAAACCGCAAGGCAGATCTCCATCTGCAAACGGAGCGCCTCCAATAATGCACAAATGCACCTTGGCTTTGTTTCCCTTCAGCTGCCAGCAGCTCCCGAGCCACCTTTGGACGGTTTCGGTCGGCATCGGCACGGTGGCGTTCTCTGCGGAGTGACGGGCTGGGAAACGTGGTTTTTTGGGGGGGACGTGGGGGGTGGAAATCCTCGGAGTGCAGCGCCGGGGCTAGGATTGCAGAGGAAGCTGAGGCCTCCAGCCCTGCACAGGAAGCAATCTTAGAGCAGGCCTTTAAATGCCAGATTCCAGGCAGAGTTTAACTAACCACTGACAGCTCTGTAAACAAAGCAGGGACAAAAAGAGAACAGCTTTCCCTTTTCTGGTAGTCATTTTTGGTTTGGGGGCTGCAGGGGAATTCTGTAATAGTCGGCTTGATGGGATATAAACCGAGGCTGGAAAGGCTTTGTATATGAAGAACTGTAAAGGGGAAAATACTTCATGGACTAAATCATAAAGAAGAAGGTAGGGCATGGGGAAAACGCGCGGATTAAACTACAAAAAAAGTATTGCTACTTTTCGTTCTTTGAGCAGGATTTATACGTAGTTTGACTTCCCTCGGGTGGTATTTAAAAGTAGTGGCTTATTTTTCTTGTTTCTCTTTACGTTTTCTTTTTTCTCCCCTCTTTTTTCTTTTCCTTTTCTCTTCCTTTTCTTTCTTTTCTCATTCTCTCTTCACTTTTTTTTTTTTCCACTTCTGAAGGGGGGTGGGAACAGACAGACGGGGACTGACTTCTGCAGAACTTTTAATTATCTGTGCAACTGAGGAAAATAAGAACTTTCTTGTGCAGTGCTTTTACTGCTTGTGGTGAAAAATTGGAAGCTTGAAGTTAAGAATCCTGCTGAATTGTTGCTTTTGTTAGTGGAAAAGACCTGTGACGTTACAAATAGCTAGTCTGCGGCTAGCAGATGTATACAGTCCTTACTTAAAGCATGTTGATTTAATTTTAACCAGGAAACTAAACGCAGGCACAGGCTATGTTTATCCTACAAGACATTTCATTAATCTTGTTTATCTCAGCAGTACTGAGGAAGTTGAGTTTTTTGATGGAAAAAGAAAATAGAGCGAAGTTAAGACAGCAAAACAAAACTAAAAGGACGCAGTTGGTTAAATGCATCCCTTGCGTTTTCACTCTCATCTAAGTGATCATCTCCCTTTTAGATTTGGATCTTTCCGGAGCTTGGAACGCTTAAGCACCCACCATGGATGACTTTGAACGCCGCAGAGAACTCAGGAGGCAAAAGCGTGAGGAAATGCGCCTGGAAGCAGAGAGGTGAGTTACTGCATGTGGAAAATGCTGCTGGTGGCTTGCCTTTGATTAGCAGTGGCCATGAGAATTTCTGCCTTAAGTTCCAGAGAGTCCCTGTGCTAACGATACGTGCCATAAGATAGCTCTGCCTGCTGCTGTGGGAGAGATGAGGGGTGTCTATTGTTTAATTCCCTTAGTCTGCTCTAAATGTCTGGCTTCTAGTTATTTTGCTACATGGATAACTATAAACACCAGAGATGGAATACGGGCACATGAAATCACAGACAGGAAAGCTCATCCTTGATGAGCTGTGTGAGCGCTGTGCAGAAGGGATTGTGTTCGTCAGGTATTTATATATGTCAGATATAACTTTATCTCTAATATATATAATAAGACATAAATTGAAAGCTGGGATACACTTGGTATAGGCAGTATAGCATGCGTGTGAATTGTCTGCCATTACTGTGCAATTGCTGTTGGGTTTGTACTGCCTGTTGCTTTTTATTCATTTACAGACACTTTATGTGGGCAAACAGGGCAGCATCTGCTATCAGTTGTTACAGACTTACTGTGGTGAAATGAGAGCAGAATTTGATGTGGGTATGATGATGTCAATTTATGACAGAAATACTACGAAAATGCTGGGAATGACATTTCATTAATTAAACCCATTTTACACCTGTACAGTTCTGTTCACTTTAATGGAATTTCGTGATTTACGCTGCTGTAAGCAGGGAGAAAGGCTCCATTTATTTTTGTAATGTCTTGAGTGATAAAAAGATTTGATTTAGTTTATTAACACTGCACTGATTTAAAAAAATAAAAGCTGGGTTTAATCACATTCTGTTCTTGTTTTTGTATTTAGTTCTGAATAGGGACTTCATTTTCATTTCTTTCCTTTCCTATGAGCTGACAAAACCATGGTGTTTTAGATTCTGAATACTGTAAAAGAAAAGGTGTTTTTCAGAGAAGTTTTAAATGGAAGCCAGCAGAACGCATTACATTTTGTATGCCTACTTGGAGCTTTTTGATGAGGCTCTGCTACATCAGCAATTGTCTGGTGGAAGTCAGTGATAGTTGGCAGGGGGGAACCCCTGGCAGATGGGATGCAGTAACTGCCTTTCTTCCCAAAAGAAGTGCTGCCATGCAAAGCTGGGGATGGGAGCTCTCATCAGGCTGGACGCTGAACCCGTGAGCCCTGGAAAGCAGCAGCGCTGCTGGCAGATAAATAAACTCCTGTGGAGCGTGGTGGCCAAGGGGAAACGAGGCAGGAGCCTCCCTTTGCGCAGCCATCACCCGGCTGGTGACCTCCCCAAAAGGCAGGCCAGCAAATGTGCCGAGGCACCAAGCTGCCTCCTTGTCCCAGAGGGTTTTGCCCCGGGCCTGGGGCAGTGTGTGTGTGTTGGGCAGCACGGGAGGGACTGCAGAGCCCATAAATGCACGGTATAGCACACGATGTTTGTGTACTTGTGGTGCACTTCTGCTTTAAGCAAAGCTGCTTAAGGGAAGGCCAGGACCTTAGGGTTTGCTGGGAAGAGAGGCCTTGGGTGGTCTGTGGAGGATGCTGGGGGTTGTATTTTGGGAGAAAAATGTAGTTTATACAGAAAAATGCCATTTGATTTCGCTTTGAAGACCTCCAGGCACTCATGAGTGTGCAGATTCTTGGGGGGGGNNNAGGATGTTGGGGGGGGGGGGGGTGACCTGGGCGTCAGCCATGTGTGTGGCTGGTTTGGGCAGGCAGGGACAGCCACAGGGGTTGAGGATAGTGGGCTCTGCCCTTGCCATCACTGGAGCCAAAATTCAGGGTGCCAGGTACGTCCCATCCCTGCTGATGGGAAGTGGTTTTGCCTTGCCCGGCCTGCTTTGTTTGGGTTTAGTGTGATGCCTTCATGGAGGAGGGTGGCTTGGTGGCAGCCTGGCCAGAGGAGAAGGGCTTGGGCCTGTGTCCCTGTTTCTCCCTAATCGCTGCAGATGTGTTCCATGCCCTTTCCCACACATTTGAAGGCTTTCAACAATAAATTACTGTACGCTAAATCTTGCTGTACTCCCTTTGCTGCTGCCAACTTCAAGCATTCAAGTACAATGAGTCAGACCCCTTAAAAGTCACAAGACTGCTTTAAAAATCTCAGGATCTTAAAAATAATTTAGTCTGGCCTTTTTATTTTTGGTTTGCCTTAACAATAACAGAGCCCGATTCTCAAGTTTGGATGTGACTCCGGGAGCTGGGAGCTCACAAATCCTGCCCCAGCAAGGGCAACATGGGGCAGGAGCTGAGCTGAGTGTCTGCCCCTGTTGCAGTGCTCACACAGAGGAAAGGGCAGCAGCACTGGGGCAGTTATAAATATGTGATGCTGCACTGGTTTTTGGGGAATTCAGACTTTTAAGGATTTGGGGATCGTCTTCGCCTATAATAATACGACCACAACATGTTCACGTGTCTCAAGCTACCGAAATCTGCTTGCCAGACTTGCCTCTGAACACTTTCAGGTGTTTTATGACGTGGACTGTGCAGTCCTAAAGCGCAGCGTGGAGGTTGGAAATGCTCCTCTCTGAGTTCTGAGCACAGGCCGTTTCCCTGTGCCCTCCTCCTCAGTGGGCTGTAGCCTTGCTGTGGGAAATCCACCACTGTTTGCAAGCCTATCTGCTGGAAGATGGACAGCTGGATGACTGTGTAGGCCGTAACGTGTTTGCCAGGTCTCCCACATACTGTTTAGGCTTCTTTGAGTAGAACAGTAAACCCAGAAATGCAAGCAGCCGTATCCATCAGCAGGGCTTGTGGCCCAGCCAGCTGCAGTGACGCATTTTGCCGTTTCCTGGGATAAAAGTACATGGGAAGCCTGTCTTTCCAGCCTGAAGCCTGTGCCCGAGAGAGACTGAGGGGTGAAAATGTAGCAGCGTGGACTCATGCACCACATGCCCAAGAGGGAGTGACTTGATGTTATCATGCCTTCACCAGAGGTTGTGTTAGGACGGGTGAGGATACATGTGCTGCCAGATTCCCAAGTGTCTGCGATGCTGGAGCCACTGAGGTCCAGCTATTTAATCTTTGGAGAAGCTTAGTGTAAGTTCAGTCCTTGAGGTCTGGTGTTAGGCCTTGTGTTTTGGGGTTTTTTTCCATTGGGAATCTGTTGGAAACGATACTTGGTTGTGGCATTCCGGGTTCACGTGCTTAGGACTGATCTTGAGAGGAGAACTCGTTTTGTGTTTTGAAGACCGACGTTGCATTTCACCCCTGGTACGTGCTGTGGCTAGTAGTTCATGCTGTGGCAACTCAGATAAAAATTGACACCAACTCAGAAACAAAGTGGTTTTTTTTTGCATTTTAAGTTCTTATAATTTCAGGGTATTCCAGACATTCTGGATTCCCCACACAGACTCACTGTGCCCACCCAGAAATTTTGTCCAGCTGGAGTTTTTTTTTTACTATTTATATTTGTCTGGATCTCTGGAGGCCTATCAACGTGTTTGGAGCAGCACTGCAGACCTGTCTAGGGAGCATGTTTCCAACAGCAGACATGTGGAACTTGGTCCAGCTTTCTCCCAGGCTGTCAGATTTATTGCACGTGCTCAGCCTGGCGGGGTCCCAGCAGCTCGGGTACCTCAGGGGGGGAAGGAGACTTTTCAGGCACAGGCTGGGAAACCCAGGACAAAGTATGGCAGTGTTAACTTGTGCCCGTCTGGCAGCATTCTGTATCTGGTTTGTTCTGGTGAGGTGTGAGGGCAAGGGAAAAAAGGACCCTTCAGCCACTGGGGTGGTCCAGCTGGAGACATCTTTAGCTGCTCTGTGGGAAAGCTGAGGCTTTGTCCTGCTCCCCGAGGGCTGAGGGAGTCCTGTGGTTTTATAAAGTGCCGAGGCACCAGTCTGGAGCTGGCTGAAGTCAGTGGGAAGCTTTCCACTGATTTCAGTGGCCTTTGGATTAAGCCCTACCTGAGTTATCCCAGCCAGTTGATTTATGAGGCAGTGGCAGCCCTGAAGGAGCTGGATGAGTGCTTCGCCTTCCCAGCCACAGGGTACATACTGTGCTGGAGTGTCAGGGCTGTCACAGAAATGGGCTGCACTTGACTGACAGGAAGGATCCCACGTGTAATTGGAGCACGGGGGATTGACTTCTTTCAGCAAGGGAAGAAACAAATACCACCTGCTGCTTTGTGCCTCTTCCTCGGCAGTAAAAGATGTTCTCTTGGACAAAACCATCGGGTTTTGTCATTTTGGTGTCGTAACTGACACTGGAAGGATTTAGCCTGGGGCTGGGTAGAGCATGTGTGTGTCTGGAGGGGAGGTGCTTTCTGAGTGGCCTGCTGGTACGCTTCAGTCTGCTGCAGCTGCCCTGAAAAACTGAGGCGAAATACTTCTTGAAGTGACAGTGGACCTACTTCCTTGACCTCAGAATAACTGAGAGCAAAAATAAGCCCCTTGAACTCTGAAGAATATTTCTCAGGTTAATTTGTTTAGCACTTAAGCCTCTATTTCAAGTGGCTCGCTTGCCATTGTACCAGCAATGAATTTTCACCTCTGCTTTGTGTTTTTTTGTTTGTTTTTTTTGTTGTTCCTTTTTTGTTTTGTTTGTATTTGTTTTTTTTGTTGGGTTTTGTTGTTTTTTTTTTTTAAATTATGCTAGGAAGCTGATCCAATTTGCTCCATTGCCATATCATCACTACTGCAGACTTCAGGAAGGTCTTGGGGTCACTGTCAGGCTGGCCTGCATTCAGCTGAAGCTTGACTTTGAACCTGACCCACAGTTTTGCCCTGCATCGTGCCCTTCCCTAAGGGATTGCAGATCATTCCGTGGGGCAGGAGAGATGTTGGTCATCCTGTTGTGAAGATAGGGCGAACAGAGGGGTTATCCAGCATCCAGTCACTGAAAAGGCTCTCCAAAGCCACCACACTACTTTGTAGGCTGTGTATGGTCTCCTGACAGGGGCCACAGCTGTCCTGACTAAAGGACTCATCTTTTTGCAGACCAATGAGATATTACTAAATTCACCCTAAAAAGGGTGTGTGAGTAGGACATAGAGAGAAACACTGCCATAAAGCCGTATGGTTCCTGATAGCATTAATTACTAAAGGCAGTAGGTAAAGATTACTTTTTTTTTTTTAAAACCTATCCAACAGCTCAATCACAAACTCCTTCCAGTCTGTCATTTATACAGTTTTGTAAAGCAGCACGATTCATGTTCATGGGTATAGGTTGGGGAATGCTCATGGAAATAACCCAGCTTGCAGGGGATGGCAGCAGCCTGCAGGAGGCTGAAAGTCTCCTGGGGTAGTAAATTGCTTGATGCAACCTCTGCTAAAACAAGACACATGGTTAATCCCAAAACTTACCTTGGTACAACTGAAAAAGAGCTGAAGTGAATTTCAGTCCAGATCCATGAAGGTTTGTAGAGAACCAGAAGGACATTTAACGTGGTTTTTACTGTTCCTGTTGAGCCTGTTGTACCTGTGGTAAGTGTACAAAGGACTGATTTCACCAAGGTAAGAAGGTAAAACCAGCAGGGTACAACCTTGCAGGACAATGAGAAGCACCTTTCTTATCTACTAGAGAGGTTAAGATTGGACACATTTGTTTCCATAGCATCTTAATGCTTCTGGAGGGCAAGAAAGTGTCATCTTTGCCAGCCACAGAAAGTAAAAAATTTCCTTCTCCTGTCCAGGACAGTGAGGGTAAGTGTGTGTCCGTGTTAGATTGACATTGAATGACCACAAATAACTTTTGAAGCTGTTTTTCATTCCTGCAGTGGAGTTATCCCTGGTACGGGGTGTACATTAGAGAGAAATATTAAACACTGTTGAGAGTTTAGGAATTACACGAAAATGGTTCCTTTATGGTTTCCTTTTTCTTGAAACACTAGGACTTGCCCATTTCTTGTTCTCAAGCATCTGGTTGTGTTTTTGTTAGGAGTTTTTAGGGACTATGCTTCAATTCAGGGTTGTGTTGAGGAAAGGAGAATATGATCTCAATACAGGTTTTTAATGAGTGCACCTTTGGACATAAGAGAAGCTGGCTGCATAGGTGTTCCATGTCATTTCCCAGTGTTCATGATTTATTTCAGAACTGTAACAAAAGTTAAACCTCTGTCCTCTTAAGAGCTGTGCTCTTGTCTGTTCCAAGCCTCTTTTGCTGCTAGAAGAAAACTACAGTGGTTTTATCTCTCCATGAACTTCATATATCCTGAAGCTGCAAATACTTTGAGGATTTCTGTTCATCTTTCTGTAAAATACTCACTTTTTGGTAGAGCTGAGACATGACATCTCCTGCCCAGGAGTTAAATATTAAGACACTGAATAAATAAGATTAGAGACGCGTGAGAGTTGAGAACAAATTGAAGCGGAGTGCTCCAGCTGTTAACCTGTCTTCACAGCTGCCTGGAATTCCAGGACTGACAGGACATATTTGGATTGCTGAGGTGGGTTTGGCCCTTCGGTCTGCATCTCTGTTGTGCAGTGCTTGGAGTTCATTCTTAACCCGGGCAGAAAAGCCTGACCCAGTGGCTCATTAAAGCCTTCTCTACTGCAGTCGTTCTCAAGTGAGAGTGGATCCTAAACAAATCTTTGCTATTGTAGCATTTGAAATGCCCTGGAGGGAATAACCAAACGTAGGGAAAGCTCAGTAGAATTTAGTGGCTCATTTCTGTGTTTTTCAGATTATGATTTCTTTAAAGTCGTTATGGAGGAACGTTTTGTAAAAGCAGCTTTGTTCTTCCAAAAAGCTAGACATACAGAGTATAGGCTTCACTGAGCTCAACCCACTGCAACTCCTAAGCAGACAACAAAATCAGCTCCTTAGTATTTCATGTGATAATCCAGATGTATGTCAAGATCATTCTGTAATCTGTGTACTACATGTACTGTACCAGCCAAGCTTTTAGGAGGAGAGCTCCAATCTAGCACCCAGACAGCTGGCAAAATGCCCATCTTTCATCTCTTGGAACACCAAGGAATTTTGGAAATTCTTGCGTGAAAAGAGCCCCCTCCAATCCTATAACCAGGTAACCCATGTGCTGTCAAAGGGAAATCTGCCCTTTGTTTCCTACTGTAAATTTTTTAGCTTTAACTGGACTGAAGTCCTTCATGAGCTGGATCTTACTTAAATGTCTAATAAATACAGGCACGGAGGCCCAGCTTTTGGTGCTTATTATTGGTAACTCTTTTAAGCATGCCTGCTTAAAAGAGCACCACGTGAGGAGCAATATAACGTGGTACTTTATCATGATTTTCAGAATTACACCAAAACATAAGTACTGCACAAAGAAAATCGTGAGTCTGAAGAAATGTAGCTGATACAGTACATGTAAGTGTCAATGGCTTTCCTGCCATGGATATGTTGAAAAATTATGTCTCTTTAATATCTTAGATGCAAACTGGCAGTATGCAGTCTATTAAGTCAGGGTGGACTGCAGCGCTCTTGCATCTCTGTCACTGCACCTTCAAACAGTGTAAGCCATACCTGCCACCAGAATTTTCTCACACAAAAGACTTCAGATGCTTGAAAAGCAAAAAAAGCTGCGTTTAGTGAACGTTGGCCTAAGGTTGTGAAGGCACAGGGCCTTCAAACTTCCTGTACCATCCACGGCAGGGCACGTAGCTTAACTTCTGTTAACTCCGTATGGCAGAGACCCAAGGCACTGTTCTAGACTGACTCAGAGTAAAAGAGGTTCCGTTCTTGGTCCCTGGTCTACTTCTGTCAGACTCTGAGGCAGGGAAATCCCTATATTTCTGTATTTCTTCCTAGACAATAAGCGTGTAACTGAGGTCTCAGCTGCTTAGTCATTTTCCATGCGCCTGATATCCACAACTAGTGCAAGGGGCAGAGTTAATTTAATTTGTAGTATAAAGCATTCTCATGCCACCACGCATAC
Source organism: Mystacornis crossleyi (assembly GCA_013400655.1). NCBI lineage: Eukaryota > Metazoa > Chordata > Aves > Passeriformes > Timaliidae > Mystacornis > Mystacornis crossleyi. The sequence goes on along the minus strand of VYZQ01067297.1, from coordinate 35,809 downwards.
CTCATCACACAAATGCATATGCTTGCAAATGAGTTGGCTGAAAAATCTACATTAACCCTTCTTTTGATTAAATAAGGACCCATATTTAATAGCGATGCTCTGCAGCAAATTTCATGTAGTTTAAAGAAAAGCAAAAGGGATACTGAAGCTGATGGCTGAATATCCCTGTGTATTGGGAAAAGTTGAAGGAATACTCTTCAGGCAAATATGTTTGATGTATTTACCTGCTGCAACATATTCTGTCTGCTGCATATGTGTATTGCAAGGGTCTGGACAGAAGAAGAACTAAAGGCAGCCTCTAAAACTGCAGATTTGCAGACTTGGAGTGATATCCCTTAGTTATCGCGTTTAAATGCCTTCTTCTAAGAGAACAAGAACACTGTTGAACTTGTTGCTTAATTATGTTACTATTCTTCGGGGTATTCTGGCCTCAGAATGGTAGAAGTTATTAGACATGAGAGAAATTGCAGTTATTACCCAGCTGTAAGACTCTCTAAGGAGTGACATGAAAATAAATTTAGCCAGTGTGTTTCTAGGAGCATCTGCTTCTGAGTGTGAGTTTGCATTTTATTAACGTCTTTGTGATCTAATATCTGCAGTTAAACCACATCATCAGAAGATGAGATTTCCCTTTAAAAAGCTGAGGCCAATTGGTTCGCAGGGGTAACAGATTAAATGAAGTCAAATGCTAACAAGTTTTGCACACGAATAAGCAGAGTTATGTAAACACTATCAGATTGCTGGCAGCCTGGGCAAAGCCATCCCTTCACAGCTCGGTTCAAAGAACCACAGAGGAAAAACGGGATTTGCAAATGAAACTCCAAAGTGATTTCAACTCGCAGAAGCATCTCGTTTGGTCAATTAGCTTCTGCATTTTTGGCTTTGTGCCTTTAAACAAGTTTTTAATTACTGAAGATAAATGTTTATAAGCGGCTTTATTTCTCTCATCGTAACCTACTTATTAGCTTGTGCTAAACAAGGAAAATCCCTCTTGCCAGCAGATTGTCTTTGTGTGATCAAGGTCTTTCCTAGCATGGAGGAAGTCATCAGGTGGCTGTGCTTCTTGGGCAAATTAATTCCATCAGCACACAGCTCAAGAAAATATTCCTGGCCAGAAATAAGGTCAGTGGGCAACTACACCTTAGGAAAGAAGTCTAGTGGCAGCTGGCAGGGAGCCTGACCAGAGGGTCAGGTCAACACAAGTGATACAGGCACAGATTAGAAGGAGCAGGAGTTGTGTTGGTGTTGCAGCTGAGCCCTTCTCTTCCCCGGGGAGCAGCGAGGGGGATGGGAAGTGGAAAAGTAAGCAGGATGCGTTTCTTTTTGTTTATTGGGAAGTATAAACCACTGGGCAGTGTATGTGACAGTTAAAGGTTAGCTCCATCTTGGTTGACATTAAGGAAATATAAATAGATGCTGTTTTGCTCTTCTTTATGTCTAAACTTGTTGGTTGGGCCAAATAAACTTGCTTGTTAATAGTGTTTGCTGGATACTCTTGAATAAAAGGCCAGCAGGTTTTTCATGCTGGCACAGAAAATCAAGGGAAGGCTGCAGCTCAGCAGCAAGTTCTGACTGTCTTTTGGTTTGGGATTTCATTTTCTGGGTTTTTTTTCCTCTGGCATTTTCTGAAAACGTGCCTCAGTTTCCTTTATGGTAGCTTGAGACCCATTTTCAATGCAGACATAATTTAAGCAAACAGCAAGTTCTGCTCTAGCAAAGGTTATCTTCTAGGTGGACTGTGTTCTTGTGCTGAGACCAGAAGAGGTGCTCTAAACTGGTCCTCAAAAGCAGGGCTTCTTCAAAGGTTTGGTTAAGTTACTTCTCCACATTACTCCTTCCCTCTTCCACCAGGCTGAGACAACATTTTGGTGTACGGATCGATTGAATTGAGCGAGTGCTCCCTCCTTAGTGAGCCCTCTTTGTGGGATCTAGACCTGATGCATCCATATCATGGTTAAATTTTAAAGTCAATTGAATGCACGCAGTGGAAAGAAACCAAATTACCCTGACTCGATTTGCTGCTTGTCAGCTGAGCCTCTTGCTCAGGTCTTACTGTGGAACAGCGTGGGAGGGTAAGCCCAGTCACATTTGGTCTGGGAGGTTTGCACAGATTTAATGCACTTGGTTTCCAACCAGGTTTGAGGTAATTTTCGGCTATTTCTGTGCACAAGCAAGGACTCTGTAGCTGTGATTCACTTCTAAAGTTGCTGCAGAGGTGGCTGAGAACATGTACAGTTCTGTGTTCCCAAGATGTACAGCTGCCTACCACAACACAGGTTCCTATGTGTAATAACTTAATTCAGAGAAATGTATCTTTTGGGGTTGGGAGGATGTTTTTGAGCAGAATTCCAATGAGCAGACAGTGTTAACAGGAGCAAGCTGGTTTCATTTATAACACTGTCAGCCCTCTAGTGATAGGGAGAAGATCAGATACTCAGTGTATCAGTCCTGGGAACTTCTGAAAGGCAGTGTTATAATTACAGTGGTGAGAAAGATAGAGGGCTGAAGCTGGCTCCAGAGCAGAATGCTTTTTTAATATAAAGAATGAAACTTGTTCCATCTGTGTTTTTTAGCAGAGAAAAGAAATGTTTGTATAAACGGCTTTAAATGAAACGGACCTTTTGGGAGGGGGGGAAAAACAACAAGCAACAAACCTCATAAACTTGTTTTTGATCTTCACCTGAATTTCAAAACTGTTAACCAAAACTTAGCCATCAGATTTTCACAGAAATGCTTACAGCTGGGAGGTGAACCAGCACAAAAGGCTGCCTCTATTCCTCCCACCTAGTGCATGTCATTTCCTCGGAGGACCAGAGCCCAGCAGGGACTGAAGAGGAAAGCCCTTTTCATGATCCATATACAGAGGATTTTTTTGCCCTCGTGCCTCCTCATGAGATGATTATACCATTGTATTGGCATGTCACATCATCCCATCCCTCGACATGAAGTCCTCAACTTCCAGTCTGCTTTCTCCCTTTTTCCCTTGTAGAAAATGTTTGACTGGTTGAAAATGGAAAAAAAAAAAAAAAAAAAAGGGTATTTCCCCAGGAACAGGGGGACTGTGTATTCTTTAGAATAGGTTTCTTTTCNTTTCCTAGCCTGTAATCCCCAAGCTGAACAGTCCTCACGGCTTTTGCAAGTTCATTTTCAGCCTACACAAAATGACGAGCTTGTTCTGGGCACTCTGGCTCGGATCATTCCCGAGATTCTCCAGCAGCTACTACTTCAGTGTCTTAATAAGGCAGTACCTTAGCTGGGAAAGACAAGGAGATGGATTTTCTAAACACTGGCTACACACGGATTCCTTTTATGGTCCAGCTCACACAGTGGGGTATTCCCCTGAAGGTCAGAGACACGGATAACAAAGTGCTTCCCACTGCAGCTTATTTTTTGAGTGCGGGCATCACGTGTCCAGTGCCACATATCCAGGCTGTCCTGAGAAGGAGAAAGAAATAGTTGGGTAGGGAAGTGTAGAAAAGAAAGGGAAAAAGCAGGGCCTGAAGTTCTGCGTGTTTTGTATTGATGCTGTTGCTGCCCTCACTGGGGCTGCAGTGGGGTGTGTTTGGGACTATCGTGTGGAGAATGTGTCTGCCTGTGGTGGTATTCCACAAAAAACGTCCCTAAGAATCTCCTCTGTAGGATTTCAGGGATACCAAGGGCAAATACAGCATGTATTTGCAGATACAGCAATACCAAGGGCAAATTTTCATGTCGTGGCCATGAATTTGGCTCTTCGTTCTCCCAGCAAAATGAGATAGAGTGCTAATGACCTTTTCAAACCAGTGAGTTATGATAGCCTGAGGGTTTGTCTGTGCTGGAATGCCACAAGATGAATTTGTTTTAAGGAAAAGGTTTAATTCCACCCCTCCTCCCCTTCTCTCTTGTACAAGCTAGAGAGTCTTTTCCCTCATTAGCATGTAATCATCCTAAACTGGAGGGTTGAGTAAGTTCCTTCAGGGCTATAGTCTCATTTCTCACCCAAATTTTTGACGGAATGGATGAGTCATTTCAATATTCTAACGAGAAGGAGTATATTGGTGATTAAATTAATATGAGAAAACCTCCTACTAAGTAATGAAAATATCATCATGTTTTTTCAGGCCTGAGTGTTAGTGCAGGATACACACAAATTGAATGAAGAAAATATAACTTCAAGGCAAACCTGAAATGTTTAGGCAAATTCAATGGACCTGTAATCTAATTTTTCGTTTACTGATTATTATCAGATGGACCAATACAGTACCTAATAAACTATGCAGATAATGAAAGGCTTCAACTATGTCACCAGCTCTGACACTGTTTGAGTAAAGAGAAGTGCTTGAAGGTGTTGTTTTGGTGACTCATATCTTGAAAGTCTAACTCTCTTCATCTGTTTCCGTGTTGCTTTGCAGGCTCCATCCTGATTTCACCTATCGTGCTCTCATCATACTTACAATGAGATCCTGATGTATTGCCTTTGATATCATTATAGGGCTTGCATGCTTGTGGTTATGCTGACTTTGGAGGAAATGTGACTTCTCAGTCTGCTGGCTGTGTGGTTTTGCTGGATATAATATCTTGCTTTGAGGAGATAAAGGCATAAATGCGCAGAAGTGGAGCAAAGACCACAAAACATGCAGTTTAGTTGATGAAAGCTTTTAAACTCCTATCCTTGCTTGAAGATAACAGAAGAATTCTGAAATTCAAGCAGATATCGATGAAATATGTTTTAAAGCGGGGTGGTTTTAGGAGAAAAGGGTTGGCCGCCAGTTAAACTCAAGGGACTCATTTAACAGGCTATGTCAAAAATTCAAAGCTCTTCCATGTTAAGTTGTGTTCTGTGTTTCAAGGCTTGCCCTCGTTTCAGTCTGAATCATGTTTTCGGTGGGTGTGCACGTTTAGTAATTACTCTGGATCTGAGGGATTGGTATAACTGAGAGCA
>VYZQ01067297.1:0-30421 GCA_013400655.1 Mystacornis crossleyi | reverse complement strand
GCAGAGATCATCTCCCCCGTCCTCATTATGCTGCTGGAAGAAATTCTGGTGAGATGTCTTGGTGACTAGGAATGACTTTTCAGTCACCAACCCATCTTCATTTATTTATTGGTTGTTCTTCCCTCAACTCTGGCTGTACCCTGTCATCAGTTTTCAAGCCAAATTCTTTATGGAAGTCAATAGGGAGTCCTGCGCAAAGGGAAGTGACATAATGTTGCCCTTTAGTCCTACCTACAGAGAAGCAGACTCGGGAAACATACACATTTTCCTAATTACGAAGCCTGTACTGAATTTACAGCCTGTGTTCATTTTCTATTGACATCCGGCAGCTACCCAACATATTGTAAATCCGACCGTTTGTATTCCAGACAATTGTTTTTAATAAAAATATTCTGGATGTTGTCTTTATTTGGCTTGCATATGGTAAATGTTGAGGTCTTCAGTCCTCTGAGGTAAAGAATGTGCCATTTTAATGGGCAACATGGAGTGTTCTTAGCTAAAAATATTTCCTTGTCCCACTGGAGTGCATGATTTTGTAGGCTGCCACCTTTTGCACAACCAGAAATTGCATTGTGCTGGAGATGTGTGTCTCTGTAGTTTGTAAAACACTTTTGATATGAAAGAGGCTTCTGTAAAAGTAAGCTATTATCACATGGACTGTCACCTTTTTTACAAGGAAGGGCCTTCTGTGTTCATGGCCTACTTCTATAGAGCCTTCAAGTTGTTCTTCTGCAGCACAGGATAAACAGAGTAGCAGAATGGGTTTAAAATTAAGACTTTTCCTAACAGGACAACCTCTTTGCTAGTTAGAATTCAGACTCTTTAAAACTTAAATTCTTAATTAGATGAAGTAGAGGATGTAAGCATAAACATAAAGAAATCTGGCCAGAGCAGAACTGTTTGAAAGGTAGCTGAAAGGGATCCCTTCTGTTAGGAAGAGTAATGCCATTTTCACTGCTTTTTCTTCTTTTTTTAGCACTGTAGTGCCTCTTGTGATGAAAGCTGCTTCGTACATCTCCATAACCAGAGCATCTGGCATCTTGTCAATTCCTCACTAAATGTATATATCCTTGCATCATCCTTTTAGCAGGCTAGTGCTGTTCCTTTAGCTTTCCAAATCGGGAGAGACGAGGCACTTGGCCACAAACCTATCAGAGGGGATGTATTAATGCTTTTTGCTTGCCTCTTTGCTTATGAGGTCTTCTCCAGGCTGCAGAAATTGGAGAATGGTGTACAAATCATCCAGGCCCACAGTTTTTAGCACCTGTGCTTCGGTACAGGCCGCTTTCAGAAGGAGAAGCCATGAAAAGGAGCCTCAGTCATAGACTTCAGGAATCCCTCTCCATAAGGTTTAAGGTCTTTGGAGGTTGGCCCACCTCTGTTACATTTAATAAGAGCTCTGTGCATGTTTTAGTGCAGGGAAAATTGCATGTGGAGCCATTGCCACTCACTGTGGACTCCTGGATGATGATAGGGATATTGCAGTGTGTCTGCTGGTGACTTCTCCTGGCCAGGGAGGGTGATAAGGTGCACAGCCCTGATAATGCTGGCCCTCTTGGCTGCTGGGTGGCTGGCACTGAGATGGCATGAGGTGATTCACGTAGGCTACAGGGCTTTTATGGAGCAGCTGTGTTCTTAATAAACATTTTCAGAAGCTGGAGAGGAGTAACATCTCCTTGTAACTCCTTTCCACTGGATTTTGTGGGATTTCACCTCTACAGATTTTGGTTGAGGAGGCTGAAGAGTCTTTCAAATGCCTGTGCGAGCTTTAGAGTCACATCTTGAATGGTCAGGGGATAGGGCACTTTAATGTTGCTGAGCATCTGTGTGAGAGGAGGACGTGGAAGACATCTGGAGACTTACTCTGTCCAAAACTAACAAACATGATGCTGAATTTTTGGGAAAGCAATCAGAAAATAGGGCAGGAGCAATACCAGACCCTTTGACTGAAGGTGCTCTTCTGCCATTTGTGAACTGGATTCACCATCTGGAATAGCAGCTATAGCTGTATCAGATTAGTATTTTTTCCCTGGTTTTGTCTTCCTCTTTTCTTTTTTTCTTCTTTTTTTCTTAAACCAAATCCACGACCCTGTTTCTTGTAAATGTGCCTTTGTCATCACGGGTTTAGGCTGTCATAACACATTTTACCTCAAGCTTCATCTTTAATCGCTTAGTGGCAGACCTGGGAATAGAAGCCACGTCTCAGCCACAGGACCACATCATCTCTCCAAGGCAGGGAAGAGCAGCTGGGAGCTCTCCTACAGAACAGCCTGCTCTGCCATTTGCTTGCAAGCTGTATTTTGGGTCTCTCATAGAGTGGGGAAAATGCAACTTCACCCTGTAGCAAAGAGCAGTCTGAGTCCCAAAAGACACAGAAGTGCTGCGGCCTTGTTTGGGCAGAAGAGGGGAATGTGGCAGCTGAGCCTGTGCATTTAGTGAATGTTTGGAACAGATAATAAATTAAGACTTTTACGGGTGAAAAAGAAAGGTTGCTAATGTAACTCAAATCCATTTGTTAGACTTCCTCCTCCCTAGCCTCGTTCCCCATTATTTATCAATTAAATATGCTGAGAGTAGTGAGCTGCTGACCACAAAATTGGGGGCGGGGGGCGGGTGGGATAATAGTTGTTATCCTGTTCCAAGAGCTATAACATGGATACCAGAAAGAATGAGAGTCAGATGTAGATGATGCTGTTGAGTTGCCATTGGTAGAACAGAATGTACTGTACTATCCAGCCACGGTTGTTGCTGTGTCTAAAGCCATACACGATGAGCGAAACGCGGATGTCGGTCCCTGTAGCACTTGTGTGGTTTGTAGGCTCCTCATTACGTTGCTAAACTGTGTGCAGTAGATTAAACAGCCATTAAAATTCCGTGTCCCAAACCAGCTTATTTTTGCTGCGCAGGCTTTCCTCTGCGTCCACTGAGAGTTGCATGCAAGTGAAGGGAGTCTTATCATTCAGGCACTTCAAGGTGCCTGTTTGCTGTTCCTCCTGTCAGCAAAATTCTGATTGACTTCGTTACAAAAACTGGATGAAATGCTCGTAGGTTTGTTTTTTGTGAAAACCTGGATGGGTGATGGGGAGCTAGGAAAGAGTGCTGAAAACGGGGAATGCTTATCCCAAACCCTTTTCCAGGTATGAAATGGAAGGGGAGGGGGACAAATTCTACATTTCCTGCAAGGTGGCAATGAGCGGCTCTGGTTTTCTCTAGATGGAGAACATTCTCTGACGGTTGCTCCATTAAGAAATAAGGGTAGAGGCCTTGCCTTCACTGAGCTGTGACCCTGGTGTCCCTAAATTTTGCTTAGTAACCCTTCTTTTGCTGTACTTCAAATTAGTGTTTTAACGTAGGCCGTCATAACACATTTTACTAGGTGTATTTAACTTCAAATCAGTGTTTTTCAGTACTATTTGGAGTCACAAATTGGAAACCGACATCAAAAACTTAAACTAAATGTGAACTTGAAGCTTGTTCAAGTTGTTATTCTTTTCTTGAACAGCAACTCAGTCCAAATAATGACTTTTAAAAGCCTTTTTTAAATTCAAATATTAACTTGAATTGAAGGAGCCAAACTGAGACCAAACCAAAGCTGAGCTGAAAAGTATACACTAGTTGAACTTTATGAGCAGAACTGTACTGCAGAGTTGCTCACACGTGTGCAGTGAAGGGAAAGACCTCTGCTCTGAAATTCTTGCAGTCTTAATTAACACAGGGTGTGCACAGCTGATTGACAGTGAAATGGCAGAAGGCAGAGCCAGGCAATCACAGATAACACAAACTGTGGTCACGACTCACCAGATTGACTGGGGAGTCCTTGGCAAACGTGACCCAGACACAGGGATGGCACTGAAAGACAAGTTTCATAGGAAGACCTGGAAGCGGACAAAGCCAGGTCTCTCACCTACCTCTACACTCCAAGGAGTGACTGAGGCAAAAAGGAAGGACACAGTTCCTCGGGGGAGTTAATGTGGGGCATTTGTGACCCTGTTAGATAATGGGACACATGCCCTTTATCATGTACAGGTGTGGGGATCCCTTACCTCACTTGGATCACAGGTGTACCTTGTCCTGAAAAACCATACCAGCAGTGCCTGAAATCTGCTACCATGAGCTTTCTCAGTGAAATTTCCCATGGGTTTTAAAAGTAGATTTACAAGCAATTTTTACTTTTCCTAGTTCAAGGCCAGAGGCAACCAAAACAATAAGAATATATGTTGGCAAGTACAGGGAGTGATCAGACCTACGCGAGTTAAAAGATTTTAAAGTGAAAGAACATACTAGGAAGAGTAAATTTTTTAAGCATCTCCCATGAGTTGAGTTGCTGGCACATGACTCTGCCACAGGTGGTTTCCCAGTGGTGCAGGATCATATCCACAGTGTGGGGGCCCTAACATGGTCCCTTCCTGGATTGTCCCAGGCAATCCTGGCTCCAGACTTGCTGTGAGAGAGCTGCTGGGCAATCAAGGTGGAGCTGAGAAACTTGCAGACTCTTTTATTTCAGCTCAGCACCTCGCCTTGCAGCGCTCAGGTGTCGGCCTTTATGACAGTGGGTATTTGGCCTGTGATAAATGTACCAAGGGTTTTTATTCCTCCCTCCCCTGAGTACTTAAAGCTCCATTGTCAGCATTCAGGAAAGCTGTGTTTAGACTGAGTTGGAAACAGGTACCAATATGGCTAGCTGACGCAAGAGTGGTTTATTTTCCATTTTAATAGTTCTTTAAACAGGTCCTGCATTTGTATATAGCTCCTTTGTTGGAATAAAAATCTTTGTTGGAGGCTACCAGACAGCTATAAATAGCTGTCGTGAGTATTTATGCTGAGGATAATCTCAGGAGAAGATATTTTTAACTTTGCACATTGTTTAGAGTAGGAAATTGTTGTAATGCCCACATTTTCCATTCCCAGTGCCATTAGCTTTTCCCCACCCCCTCTTATGATGTGTGCCTTGCTCACTCTTTCTCCCTCTTTATTTCCTTTAAGGTTCAAGGTTACAGCCAATCCGCTCCAGAGGCAGACTTGAGTTTATTATTTTTTTAAAGGAAAATGCTAACTTTGGCCTTTTGTGACTGTGTGGGAATTCAGTTCGTTTCATGGGGCTATCAGAATGTAAACGATCTGTAATGTGAAAGAATCTCACCAGGCTGTCACCGTAAACTGGGTAATGAATGAGCACTTTATTTCTCTTGCCCGTGGAACCCATGTGCTTGTTAGAATAACAGTGGCCAATCTATTTTATACTCCCCCAGAAAGTATTCCACTTTTTTTTTTGGCAAGTTTGTGAGAGCTGCTACTTGTACCAATACTTAAGTTAATGCTGGACCAGAAAAAAAATAAAGGCGTTGTGCTGAACTATACTCATAAACTTAAAAATAAGGTCCACAGCAAAGCTTGTTCTTACACAGGTCCATACATAATCGCAATCCACAAAATCAGCAAATATGTGTTAAGCTGAAAGTGAGGTGTAGGCTGTGGGCCAGATTGAAAGCAGGTATAATTTGACACAATTTGAAGTGCAGCCTTTGAGAGCAGTTCACTGTTTACCTGTGCTGCAATCCAGTCAGACCTTTTTTATTTTTTCACGATGCTTTTTAGTCTTAAAAGAGACTGACACATGCAAAGCCTACCAATTAATGGGAATTAGGTAGCTTCTAGACAGGGGAAGCCTAGATTGTCAGCATGAAGGATGATTTGACAGCAAAAAATAGATGAGGTCTGTCCTGTACACAAAGTCAGATTTTAAAAGGTATTTCAATGAGATTTGCCTTTGAAACCTCTCTTGATCTCATGGGGCTGCACAGAAGACAATCTGTGCGCTCTTGAAAACCTCACCCAAGCTCCCTGCCACTGCCAGCAGCCCTGGAGCACCTTTTAGCCTGTATGAGGGGGTGCTGGTTTAGCCAAATTTAGAAATATATCCTCTGAGGGAGAGGATCGGTTACAAACCACCCCTCCCCCCCCCACCAGGTTCGGGAAAAAATAAACTTATTTTCCTCAAAGGAAAGTGAAAGAGATAAGACTATTTATTTAACATACACACAGGTAAAGGATAATAGTGCTAAACAATGAAACCTCTCGCTGTGGAGAGAAACCTGAAAGATTTTAAAGTCCTTCTGTGGGTGTGGTCACTCTCCTCTCACGCTGAGCTGGATTGGAATGGGGGTCCCCCCCTGCCAAAGCTGATGGAAAATCCCCTGGTGGGGTTCTAATGTTCTGAACAAGTCTAGAAGAAAAAAAGGAAAAAAAAAAACCCAACAACAAAAAACAAAAAAAAAGAAGAAAAAACACCCCAAAGTCCCAGGGGAAAAAGGGGGGGAAAAAAAAATCACCTTCCGTCTCTCTCTCTCTCTCTGAAGAAACAGAGCCGAGAAAAGGAAAATGGAATAATGCTTCCCTGCTTCTCATCAGCAACAACTCCCTCCCCTAATCTCTATGTCCTTGAAGCACCAAAAACTGTTTCTTTTCCTCTCTTCTCTCTGGGGCTCCGTTTAAAGGCACAGAAATCATGTCTGGGCATAGACCAGTGATGGGGGATATAACAGCATAAAATCACCTCATGACAGAGACGATGGTGTTTAAGAAATGAAAGATATTTCAAGCCTCTCTTTCTCTGCACAGTTGATAAGGATTTGTGGCCTGTAACCTACCTGCCCTTGTTTGTAAAAGTGCTGTTGACTTCATGGGAGTTGTATTTGTGTTCTTGACAGCTTGTGTTCCTGTTGACTTGGCTGTTTTATTTGTGTTTGCCCCATAAATATGTAGGCAGATGTGCACACATACCCTGCAGTTCTGAAATGCTGCTGTGCTGGAGGCAAGGGCTGGTGGCCACACAGCTCATTTGCTGCACTAGTGGTTAAAGAAAAGGAATTGTGAGGACAGGAAAATGAAAAAAAAAAACCCCTTCACTGCAGACTGCACCTCGATTTGGCCTGCTGAGTGAGCAGTGTCATGGTCACAAAGATCAGGGTTTAGTTTTCTATCTGTAATGTTGTTTGTCTGAAGATCAGAGGTTATTAAACATTATTATTAAGCAGATAATTTGACCTTCTGGGCTATGTAAATGTTAGAGAAAGGTGCTTGGTGAGAGGAGAGAGGCTGAGTGCTCAGATACGCCTCGCTAGGGAAGCTGTGGCCCATGCCAAGCAGACCAGCAAAGGAGCTGGGACCTTCTGCCCAAAGGCAGATTTTTGTCGTCTTGGAAGGTCCTCGCTGAAAACCATCAAGAACCCACCTGGATAAGAACCCTGGGAAGTACACTAGGAAATATGGAGTAGGCTCAGCCACTCTGGGGGAACTCCTGGCCTGTGCAGGCAAAATCCAGGAGAAAAAGCAACAACCAGCTGGAGGCAGGACTTGGTGCTGGGCCTGACTGCAGAGTCAGTGCTGGCCGTGTTACTCCAGCAGGGAGGCCAGAAACCACTGGAGGTCAGCGAGAAGAAAGGTGGTGGATTGCAGCCACAGTGATGCCTTGACTCCCAAGCCAGAGGCGACAGGGTGTGTCCCCAATGGAAGTTTCCTGCATGTGCCACAGCCTTGACTCAGAGGTGGCTTTGCTGAGTTAGCTTGCAAGGGTGCCGGGTGTGATGAGTCCATCAAACCTGGCTGCAGACCTCCGAGTTTCTTACAGTTCGTGGGATGTAGTCAAATGATTTCTTTCACAGTTACTTTGCCTTTCTTATCTGATGAAACCGTGGCTTTAGTCAACCTTAGTATTTTTCTCCTTTCTCTGTTGTCTAGAATGTGACTAGATCAAATTTCTCCCTTCTGTCATGAGCATTAGTAGCTTAATATTTTTTTTTTAAAGTGAAGCTTTTTTCAACAATAAAATCTCTCCCAGACTGTAGTTACATAATATTCAAGGTCACAGTAATCATAACAGAATCTGCCTCACTTAGTAGGACTGTGGTCATGGAAATGAAAATGCCCCGGCAGGATATTTTTTTGCAGGATTTTGCTACTGCACACATAATTCATGAGACTTGATCCATGAAGGATGACGCCATTTTTAGGCCCATTGCACTGGGCTGTTTAGTACCCTAAATTTTTTAGTTGTGAGGTAGAAGTAAAAAGCCTTTGGGCTTCTTCTCACAGAGCCTAAGGAAAGAAAACTGTTGGAACTACAGAATTTTTTGATCCTGCTGTTGTGTGCACACTTAAGCGGCTTTGAATCCAAAGTGTCATATGATTAAAAATCAGCATGTTTATAGATGTACAGGGTCTTCCCAGAGATGTTTTGTTTTATTGTTCCACTGGTTCCCTCTACGTCCTCCCCGCTGTCTTCTCAGCACCACAGTCGTCCATCTCTAGTTCACAGCCATCCTCACAGGAACTATTCATGTCAGAGGAAAAGCTTTAATTTGCCTTTAGTGGTTTCAGTGTGGGTGGAGGAATGGTGACCCAGGGGGACGCTGACCACCTGTAAAACTTTATGGCATTTTCTTCATTCATATTTTTCTATTTCTGATGTTCTTTTTCCTCTATCCCAGACGGCTGGGGATATATTTGGTCTTTGAAAACTGGGAGGCCGTAAGTGACAATTTTCAGAGAATGTTGGGACAGGAAATTCGGTGCAAATTCCACTGAAAGAAGAACTTGTTGCCAAAGGGATCTCCTCTTCAAGTATCTTCTGACATGAAAATACAACTAAGCCCTCAGTATTGAAAAGTTTATTGTAAACAAAGAGCCATGGCCACTCACTTGCTGCTTATGGGCTCCCCTCCATGAAGTAAACACAGGATGTGATTGCCTGGGGGCCCTGTCATCAGTGAAGCTGCACTAAGATTGAATTTGGCTTGATCTTTGTCAGGAGCTGTCTAGCATAGCTCCTTGCCAAAGGTGACTTCAGCAGACACACAGGCACTGCTGAAACATAGCCACTGCTCGAGCAAACCTTTTGTTAAAGTCTTCAAGAGCAACGAGAGCCGGTAATGGTTGATGGAACGCTTACGTGGTAAGAGTTTGTGCTGCAGACGTTCTTCTGTGCCCAGGCTCAATGGGCAGGAGCAAGGAGGGCTCCTTTCCTTGGTTCGTGTCATCTCTTTAGGAGGAGCTGTAACAGCTTGAGTGGCTGTCTCTGCAGTCCTTTGTGCTCCCACTGCCAGCATGGCAGGTGTGCCCTTCAGCACAGTCTAGAAGTCTGCTCAAAGTCTTTCTTTGCTGTTGCTAGTCCAGATTGAGCCTTTGACTGCTGTAAAAATACCAGCACTTTAATAGCAGGAGTAGATGTGTGCCTCCTTGGACTGCAGCGTGTCGTGAAATATCAATACCATTTGCCACGTTTTCCCTGGGTAAGGATGCCTTCAAAATTTATGTGGTGGCTTCTAATCCATCTGCGTGGGCTACAACACTTTGGACTTGTATGGGCTCATTGCCGTCAGCGGGATTTAAGGAAGTTTTGAAGAGCTTTCCTGTGCTGCAGCCTGGATGGTTTAGAAGTGCCCCCTTGCATTTCTGCAGGAAATCTGCACAAGATTAGACCCAGGTTTGAGTCAGCTCAGCACGTTTGCATCGAAACAGGCCCTGTTTAGTTCCACCAGTGAAAATACGATCTCTGGTACTGCACAGGTGTACTAGAAGTCACCTGAGGTGTGGGGAGTCTTCCCTGTCATGCAGCGAGGTGACAGCGTGCTATGCAGTGGGTGGAAATTTCTAGAGAGTGAGAACACTGCCAGAACGAGAAATTTTGCTGACTGGTCTGTGTTGAAGTGATGCCTGACTGTGTCATCCTAGGGCCTTGGTGAGACACTGCAAATTTCTTAAAAGTTCTGGGTTGAATTCTGACAGTATGGTAGTGTTGGCTACGTTGGTTTGTAGTGTTCTGTGTAATTTGATGGCAATTTAAAAGTTAATTTGCAAAAGTGTTTGACATCAGTAAAAATACTCAAATCTTAACTTCAGGATAAATACAGGATCTTGTAAATACCGACAAAGGTAAGGGCACCATAGAGTATCACAGTAAGAGACCCAAGACTGTGCCAGTAGTGGTTAATTTCCAAGGAAGCATTTATTTCCTTTTCCTGTTTTTCAAGAATATTTATGTGTAGGAGAAATGCCCCTGCTGCATAAAAATTTTTTAAAATAACGGCTTTAAAGGGCATGAACAAGAGCCTGAATCCAAATATTTTGCTAGTACTCGAAGAATCTTTGTTTAACGAGTTTCCTTTTTTTTTTTTTTTAAACATAGCTATAATATGGCTGGAGCCAAGATCATTATAGGGCAAATGTGGCCAAAAACCAATAATGAAACAATAATATCTGCCTGTCCATCATAAACTGCTCTGTTTGCCTGCCTAATACTTTAGCTAAAAAGAAAGAAAAAGAGCCAAAGCAGGAAGAGGAAAGGATCATTTTCTTTCCTCTGCAGATACAAGAGGGCAATTTGATCCCAGGTTTGGGGTCACTTCTCACAGTATTTACTTTGGGGATGTTTGTCAATCTTCTTCAGGGAAAATAAGGAACGCTGGGTGATGTTTGTTTCTGTGAATATCACTTGGAGGTGGCAGTCGTGTGTGCTTGGTGCGTGGACTGCACCTGGTTGCCTGGATAAACAGAGGAGCACATTTGGTGGAAATGGGCTAAAATAGACCCACAGATGAGGGCTGGAGCACCTCGTAACTGCAAGGGGAGCTGACATCACTTGGTGTGGAATACAGACCAAACTGGAGTGACTGTCTTCACTGCTGCTCTACACCATCAATAACACCTTCTTAAAACAGACTGAGAGAAACTGCTGCATTTGGTGGAATAAAGGGAAGTCACAGAATTAATAAAATTCTCTGTGCGTGTGTTTTCGGACTAGCTGTCGGGAAGGTGGGAACGTCTGTCACCCAAAGCAGAAGAACTCGATCCACCTGGGACTGCTCTCAGCCATCCCATTGCTGGCAGCATTTGAGCTGACGCACATTTGGGGATGGTGAGGCCATCCCTCTGCTTTCTTCTGCAGCAGCTGCCATCGTTGCTCCTCCTGCCACAAGCCCCAAGAGCCAGAGAAACCTGGCTCCCGTTCTTAGACCTCAGTCTGAGTCTGCAGAGTGGGCAGTGGACTCTGCACATGAGCTCTGGGCCTCACTGGGACAAAATGTGTCCCGGTCTTTTTGTGCCATAGATTTATTCTATGAGCTGTATCATTCCTTTGCTTTTTACCTGCACTGGGTTATGTTTTCCTTGAAGGGGGCTCTGGTCAGATATAGTAGTAGTAAACAGGGAGAAACAAGGCACGGCATCCCGTGCTGTTGTGGCTTTGTGCAGAGTTGGATTGGAAATGCCGTTATCCAGCCGACTTTTTGGGGAGGAACCACGCCACGTGGAAGGGGATAGCTGGTCATTTGTGCTGATTCCGTCAAGCTGTCTCTATTCCCACCTGTGTTTGTGAGCAATCTGGTCACAGATGAAGAAAGATAAAGCAGAATACTGAGAAATGTTTAAACTCACTTGAAATAATGGACATCTTCTTAATTTACGTGACCTCTCTAAGCCTCTCGTGAGAAAGCAAGTGGAGTGTTTAGACCTTGGTCCTGTCTCCTTTAATCCTGATTCAGTGGCACAATTCCCACAACTGAAGACTTACTTGAGTAATGATTAAGTGACCTCTTCATTTCAGGCAGAATCCTCTGCTTGGTTGTAAACATATGTAAAAAGATCTTGGTGTCTAGATGCATTCAAAAGATGGCAACAAATGAGTTTTCTTTCTATGCAGAACTCCTAGTTTCCTTACCTGAAGTTTAATTATATCGTTAAAGAATTTGGTAGGCACTCCCTGCTTGGTTTCTAGATCTTTCTGCCACAGTTTAAAGTGCATTATTTTCTAATCCCAGCTATCTGAAAGTCAATAGGAAAAAAACCTGTTGCTTTGAGGTAAGTGTAAAAGAACTGTCCTAAAGGACATTGCCACAGGAGGACAATTGATAGAGGAATCATGTCTGCAACTGTGATTTTCCCTAATTACTGATTTTTTCCAATCCGTCATGCTGCATGCATTTGGGGTCATCAAGAAGCAAAGGACTGTAAGGCATAGGGCCAAGCCTGCAGAATTAGGGATGCTCTGGCAATCTGATTTTTGGCATGCTGAAGGTATATTCTCGCTGCAAGAAGTTTTTCTCCTTGCTTTGTGCTTGATTTTTGTAGACAGTCATGTCCAGTGACATGTGCTGGACTGACACAAAATAATAGGGATTATATAAAATAATAGGATTGTATGTAATGTGTGTTATCGTTGTAAGCATGGATCTTGTGTGTGAAAAGAGATGCTTGTATCTCTAGCCAGACACACTGTACGATAATTTCTGATGTGTCTGAGAGCTGCACGTACAAATGGTACTTGAGCTTTGTGTTCCTCACCTCTGGATGAAAGCTACCCTTCTTTATTCAGTATTTGCTGTGCTTGTTTTGGTTGCTTTTTTGGGGGGGCAGGAACTGAATACCTTTTATAACTCTCAGAATCTCTGTGGTAATTTTTGGCCAGGAAACTTTTTTACAAGGTTCTAACTCCTACTTTTAAATGTGTTTCACTTCTAAGTGAGGTCAGTGCTTTTGGAGAATTTCATGTGAGTAAATTATTCTATTATACATTGGAGATAATAGAAGAGAAAGCTGAAAGAAGCTCGTTGGAAGTGGTGTAGGTAGAGCATGCTGTAGGTTGAAGTAAACCACAGCCCTCTCTTCAGGCTTCAGCTGCTGTTCACTTCTTTTTAATGCTGCTTGCTCTTCCTTTCTTTGTGATATTTTGGCACATCACGTGGACGGGGACCACATTAATTACCACTTAATTCAGCAGGTTTAGACTGTAAACTGTAAGCTATGAGGTGATGGGGTAGGAAAAATAGTCCTTTGGCCCAGTCTCCACTAGGACAGGGAACTGAGACTCAGGGAAGAGACCGTGGCCTGTGTGATGTTGAGCTGGGATGCTGCCTGGTCTGTCCATACCCCACACAAGACTGGGCAAGGCTCTGAACTCCCACTCCTTCAGCTGTGCATTTAAGGAAGGATTGTGAAGCATCTGGCCCTCAGCTAGAAAGTCAGAAGGCAGGAAATGCCTTTGCTCGTAGCATTTGCCAGCTGTGGTTTCTGGTATGTTGGTGGGTGGGTTCTCAACATGTCCATCTCGATAAGAAGATGCCTAAAGCCAGACCCCGCTCCTCGTTCATCAAAGGATCATTTTCTTTATCTCTAGTTTCAATTAAATGTAGAGTTTCTAAACACAAAAACGCACCGTGCTCCTCTCAGAACCACATTTAACCTCTTAAGCCTTGTTGTGTGCATCAGGAGTGACTAAGTTACAGTTGAGGATCAGGGCTTATCTTCCCAGTTGAATCAATTTCTCTTGACTTTCTCCAAAGAATTTTCTAT
This sequence comes from Mystacornis crossleyi, assembly GCA_013400655.1. Taxonomy (NCBI): domain Eukaryota; kingdom Metazoa; phylum Chordata; class Aves; order Passeriformes; family Timaliidae; genus Mystacornis; species Mystacornis crossleyi. The sequence goes on along the minus strand of VYZQ01067297.1, from coordinate 17,077 downwards.
CCCCTGAAATTCTGCATGTCACATCTTATCACAGATGGGAGGTCTTTTTCAGGGAAGATTTTAGAGGGAAAAAATATAACAAAAAGTTATAAAGGGTCAAAAATTGTCCCTATTTTGTTTTCATAAATTATAAAAATGTAAACATAAAAATAGTCTCCTGTCTGGTGAATATTATTATTCATATTTTTCCTGCTAAGGAAGAGTAGAGAAAGAAAACATCCCATAATTTGATTGGGTTATTTGAGAGGTATATAGTCTGGGTTTTGTGTTTTTAAGAAGTACACTTTTAAAAAATGTGTTTGGGATTCAAACGGAAGGGTGTGGGCAAAGTTGGGTTTTGGAAAAGGACTGTATGTAAGAAGACTGCATTTTAAATAATGCTGATAGGAATAAAATACCAGTGAAGGATCCCACTACGCTTGTTTCTTTTCTGTACAGGTTCTTACCCTCCCAAAGTATCTGCTATCAGCTCATCTTTGGGTTCAGAACTGGTCTAGGCCAGCTGGTTTTGTGGAAGTTCCCAAGGGCTGTAGATGTTAATTTAAACTGCATCAAGTGATGCAGGAGTCTTTGTCCAGGGTGGTGTTCAGAGAGGCAGGACCTGCTGCTGGTCCCTTCCCATGAGTGAGGGCTGGCATCTCCACTGGGAATCGCTGCCAGCCCGTGGAGCCACAGTGCAGGGTGAAGCCCACACAGCCACGAGTGTGTATTTCCCAGCTGTGTGTTTCCAGCATTAAAAAGGAGCTAAGTTTAATCGCAGAACCTCACATCAGTGGTTGTTAGCTTGCTTGTTCCCAGACCAAAATGAATTTGGGGTAAACAAACAATTTAATGCTTCCATCCTGCTTTTAGGTTCTACCTTGGCATTTGGAGCTGAAGGGATTTCTCTACTTTCTTTGTATTCTGAAATCCTTTCTTAGTCTTAAGCTCAGAATTTCACAGCAACTTCAGTGTAAATAAATGAATGCTGAGGAAAAATCTGCAAACCTTTCTCAAAAGAAAAAAAAATTGCTCTCGAGTACTAGGAGTGCTTGAAATCCTGCCAAGTTTCTAAAAAGGCTTCTGACTTCTTTCTTTCAGACTTCTCTGAAATGTTTATTTGAAACTTGTTTTTAATAATTTTGAAGAGTTCTAGTGAATTAAAATGTCTCGTGGCCGTTTTAGTGAGATGTTGCTAATTATTCCCATGGAAACCTGGAAATGTCAGGAGCGAAGTGCAAAGGTGATGCCCTAAGAACAGGTTTGTCTTCAGTTGCCTGTGCTTTGCAATGATAGAAAATTCCCTTTCTGAAATTAAGTTGTTTAGATTGGAAGGGTAAGTTCCTGTTACAGTGGCTAATTTTAGGAGGAAGTTTGTGATACTGCATATGCATTAATCTCTCCTGAACCTCTAAATCCTGTAAGAGCCCCTGTAGGAGTTGTTCCTGGAATCCTTCCCGTCCCATGAGGTTTATTCATAAAATGTGACACTCTGAAGCTGTCTCTTAGGTCAAAAAACATCATCAGGGCATGAAAGTATAGCCACAGCTCTGAAACTCAGGCTGCAGCTTTTGGCAGATTTGGAAGGCGAGGTTGGCCATTTGAAAAAGAAAATTACTTCTCTTTGTAGCTAGTGGTTGATATTTCTCTATGCAAACTGAGCTGCTACTGACTCTTTTGATGGCTATTTTATTGAAATCTCCTTGAAGACAAGCCTGTCAGCTGTTTTGGGGACGTTTACATTTCTCTTAAGCCATTTATTGTCAGATTTTCCATCTTCCTATGAGGAGCTGCATTGAAAGGAAGGCTATTGGTTAGGGGCAGATTGCCCAGCCAGCGAGAGCTGACAAGGACTTCTTTTATGTTTAGCAGTGGCAAAGGGGATTTTCCTGTTCTTTGAGTAGCAAAAGAAGAGCTGAGGTTCAGACCCGTCCTTCACCATCTTGCAGCACACCAAAAACCTCCGCAGGCCGGTGCGAGTTTGGCAAAGGTCTGTTTTTATATGGAGCTCAAATCCTTAAAAATGCTGTGCAGGGACATGGCAGAGCCAGGAGGATTGTACAGGGAGGCTGATCCTTGTGAGAGGGGTCAAGCTGTTTGGTTTCCAAGATGGTGAGAAGAAAATAATTCGGTATTTACCAGTTTCCCTTAAACACAACTCAAGAGTTGCTTTTCCTGCTAGTACCTATCACGACAGATGGGAAGAAATCACGGGCTTGAGAGTTGGCTCAGACCTGGCCTATCCCGAGGGTGTAAGGTATGACCAGAGAGCCATTGTCCGGGAGAAACTAGGAAGTAGACATGGAGTGCCTAAAAGAGTCAGTCACGTGGTGTTTTTACTAAATTATGACAGGTTCCAGGTACTTCAGTGCAGAAGTAAGTGTTACACTTGGGTATGCAGAGAAATAACAGAGAAAAGATATAGTTGGGTCTTTTATTACCCTGGCGTAGTTTAAGCCCTCAGGTCATTATGCCCTGGTGCACACGCTGTGATGCAATTACTCAACATTTATCACAGAATCAATTAATTTGGAAAAGACCTCTGAGATTGGGTCCAGCCTGTGACCAAACACCACCTCGTCAACTAGGCCGTGGTACTGAGTGCCACATCCAGTCTTTTCTTACACACCTCCAGGGATGGTGACTCCATCACCTCTCTTGGCAGTCCATTCCGATGTCCAGCCACCTTTCTGTGAAGAAATTCTTCCCAATGTCCAGCCTAAACCTCCCTTGGCACAGCTTGAGACTACGTCTTGTGCTATGGTGATTTAATTTTAATTTCTTCGTGCCCTTTTATGTCTATTACCGTGCAATAAATTACTTTTTTTTCTTCTTTTGAAAGCCCCTGCAGTGCAGAGAGCAACACCTGTACCTGGCAGAGCCCCAGCTGCCTGCCTGCAGGGGGCAGGGGGGAATTCTGCTGTGCAGGGACAACTTTGCTCCGTGGGCCAGGTGCAGTGGGGTTTGCATTTTTTTCCTTTTCCCACTGCTTTCCTCTGAAACATTAGGCGTGAGCCGTGGCTGGAGGCAAGAATCCAGCCTTGATGGAGTGCCATCCTGATCTGATATGACAGGTCTTGTGGAAGTGTTCAGCCCCTACCCTTTGTTGCTTCCAAGGGGGAAATCCCATTAGATAACAACTGTACAGATGAGACTGGAAGATTTCGTCTTTAGATTTCCCTGAGACAAGAAGAAAGTAAAGAAACCTTCTTTTGTGTGTGGTTTTGTTCTGGTCTCCTTCAAGAAAGGAGCACTGATGGAAAAATAGATGTTTGATGTATCCTGTTGCTTGAGAAGTCCAGGAAGTGTTACACTTTTTACACAGTTTGATGTCCTGTTTGGTTCCTCCCTAGAAGAAGCTGGCAAAGCTTGCTGCACAGGGAGAGTAAGTTTGATGTGCTGCTAGGTCATCCCGAAAACTGAAAATGGATTGGGACAGGAGTGCTGAGGAGATTTATCAGGCAGCAGGAGCTGTGTCAAAGTCGGTGTAGAGATTAACGTGCCGAAGAAACCTCTGTGGTGAACCAGGGAAGGGAAGGGGTAACAGAGGCAGTTCCGATCCACTCCTTGCCAGTTTGCAGAAGTGGATTTGAATGAAATCGAATGTATAACTAGCCCCTAATTTCCAAAGCGTTTTTGTGTGGGTTTAGCAATCTGATTCCTGTCAAACCCAATGACTGTCGTATTGACGCAAATACCAGGCAATATTTAGAAAATTTGGGAAAGGTATTTTGCCAAGCAAGAGGAAAACCCAACCCCTCTCTTTTAACATGCGTTCCAATAGGAATCAGAAATACAGAAGAAAGGGAAAAAGCATACTGAAGTGTTGACCATTCTAACAAAAATCATACTGTACTGGTCTTTTTTTGGAATTTTTTTAAAGTTTTCCACTGGCTGGAGGCTTTTGAAGGAAAGAAAAGAAAAGACTCATCTTCTGTCTTGAATTAACTTTGCTAATGATTAACAGAGCAGTGCAGTATGTGTGGTGCCTTTTAATTAAATCAGAAGAGACATGATTTGGACAAGATTTTAGTTTCACTTTGAAAGTTATTAAATAAACTGACACTGTTTGCTCTCCAAAAGTTCCTGGGAGCATCCGGTTAGCTGGTAATCCCTGTGCAGCTAGTGAAATAAAGCTGCTTCTAAAACACCTAAGGGCCAGTACCAGATATTAAAAACGACTGGTCCCGTCAGACGGGGGCATAACTGATCATTAACCTGCCTGAAGCAGGGTCCTGGTCTGAGGATCCGGTTTCAGTTGAGGGATAACAAAGGTCCAAACTGAGTATTTCTGGTCGAGTTTGCATTTTGAATACCTCTGAGCTGTTCAAGTGGCATAAGCTGTTGAACAGTCGCTGCCTTTGGTGGAATTCGGATGGCTTTTGCTAGCTGAGTTTATTGGGTTGTTTGTGAAGTGAGATCCTGACTGGGGCTTGGATGTTGTTCACCAGTAAAATTCAGAGTATCACAAGATAGGAGCTTTTGGTACAGGAACGTCTCCATGAATCGGCCCGGCAGGAAATGCTCCTCTCCTTGCAGAGCTGTGTGCCTGTGCACACATTTATATCAACTCTCCCAGCACAGAATGATCAAGCCCGAAACCTGGGCCCAGACCCCGGCTTCAGACAGTGGATGCTCTTGCTGGCGTGTGGTGGCACACAGGGGTGAATAGATCCGACATTTCACACGCTGATTTTGCTGCTGTTTACTGACCTGCCTGTTAAGGAGCTGTGGCTGAGGCCTCCACCCTTGCCCTCTCAGCAGCAGAATCAAGGTAGAGCCTGTTTTGCCTAGAGAGGCATCTGTTTCTGCAGGATATCTGTTTCTGTATCACACCTACCACACTGTGGCTCCTTCTGGCTTCTGTGGCCAAGCTTGAAGCGAATAGTTATCTTTGCAGCATGCCTCCGATATTTTAAAAATAACATTAATAATCTCATATGAAACCTGTTGTTGAAATCACCTATTGCCAGAAACAGTTGGGGCAAAGAGAACTTACATCTACGTTATTGGCAGCTGTATGCAGCCTTCTGTTTTGTGGGCTCTGCAAGTATTATCCTACACGGCTGTTAGCAGAAGTCCTACAAGTCTGGGCTTTGATTACTGTCCTTGGCACTGATAAAGCTGAAATTGATTAATAGCCACTCTAATTCAGGTATAAATGAGAGACAGCAACTTTTAAAGTTTGAGAGCCAAAACAATAGTTCGGTTTTTATTGCTGTGAGAATTGGCACGTGTCCCTGAAATGCATAAAGCACAAAAGAAGGGGTGTGGAACTGAGTGAGGAAACGGTGGCCATTCCATCGATCGCTTCCCTTGCGCGCTTTCCTCCGTTCCAGCTGCCCAGTGACCAGAAGGTATCTGTATCCTGGTGGTTATATGGAGACCAGTGTTTGCATCTCCATGTTGATTTGCAAGCAGTGGAAACATGACATAAACCAAAAGCTGTGCTTTGGTGGAAATGGTCTCTCACACCCATGAAATGTTAGGCTGCTTTATTTCTGGATTGTGCATTTCCCCATAAGTGACCAATAGACAGAATGCAAACACCAGAAAATATGTTTTTCTAATCAAGCTTCAATTTACAGTGGTAGTTCTCCTTGGAATATGATTTTAACGCTTGTCTTGGAGTTTGTGTTGTTTACTGTTACAGCCATACATGCAGTCAGTAACTTTTCCATATGAAAAGCAGGATAATATTACCTCAGAAACTTGAGGACAGTCAGAGAAAATTAAATTCTCTTCCCTGTAGAGGACCAGAGTCCTGCCTGCACTATCCAAGGCCACCCTGTCTCAGCAAAGCAGGCATCAGATAGAATTGAGTGCTGTGTGAGCTCTATATGGGTCTTATCTGGAGCTACGTATTTTGGAAGTGTTTACAATTTTGGGCTGCAGGCTTTGCATTCTAACGTACAAGTCTTGTGTTGCCAATCCTGCAGAACTCGTCTATGCAAATAGTTCTATCTTCTGATAAGGCATTTGCTGCCTGACAGTGTGTCAGTGGGAACATGCAAATTCTGCGTGTGTGTGACTCCGTGATTTGCACATGCATATGCCCAAACCTACATATTTCAGTTTGAGTATGTATGTTAATCCATAAATCCATGTACATAACTGGGTACTCGCAGGTTTCACAGAACACGTTAAAATTTCTGACGCTGCTGCTGTTTATAGGCACCTGAGTAATTATAACTATGGGATTGAATTAAAAAATGAAGGGAAGAATAGAGAGCATAGCTCTGGGATGGATTCTTAGTACTGAACCCTGAAAGAGCTTGGAAAACTTACAACTGGGGAATGGCAGAGTCTTCGTTACTTGAGATATTTACAGCTTAACCTGGAAAAAAAATACATTGTAAGAGACAGCTCAGCATTATTTGATGACAAAGTGCATAGTCTTGTTTTTATAAGTACTCTAGAGGTATACTCCAAGAGCTAATGTATGAGCTGCCAGACTTTACCTAGAGCGTGTGATTTAATACACAAAGTGTTGCTCATCTGTGAAATAAATTCCCCGCTCACATGCCAGTGTCCTAGAATGGAATCTCCCAGGATGGTGAATGCAGATGCTTTCTGCCCTGTGAGATGCATCCAGTGAGTTCCCTGCAGTGAACTGGATTGGGGTATTTCAGAACAGACCTTAAAAAAACCAACAGAGTTTTGTCTACTCCGTGAGAACATGAAAGAGACTGTGGCATCTTTCATTTTCCCAGGGAGGGAACAGTTAAAAATATTCTTCAAATAAGGAGCAGATGTTAATGTCATTAGAATGGCTTTTCATAAAAAACAGAGTTCCCTTGCAAAATGCCAGTAGCTTTGCAAACTTCTCTACAAGTCTGCCTGCTTATTTCAGGCTTGTGGCACAGAGAAGAGGCGGCGCAGGGAGAGCTATTTGCTGTCTCTGAGACCAGTCAGGTCTTACATTTCTGTAAGTTATTTGGCTGTTTTAAAACCTCCTCAGCAAAGAGCTAAAGAAACAGGAAGGTGTTTGAATGACAGGGCAAGCACAGTGAGCATCACAGCAACTGCTGACAAACAGGTAGAGAAAGGAATAAGCTGCGTGTGGAGAGGCATGGTCTGCAGAGTGCATAAGCCTCTGTCAGGTTCTAAATTCACCACTATTTCACGAGAAGAAGGATTCAGAGGCTTTTTTGATCAGCTCACTGAAAACTCTGCCTTGCCTGCAGGAATGGTTAAAGTGAAAATAACAAACAAAATGTTAAGTGGCTCTCTGGATGACCTCTGGACATTCTTATTGTTATTATGAGTAGACATTGGAACTTCCCAGTAATAATTTCCTCTTGGAAAGCTCTCATGTCTCCTTCCTCCTCCTCATTTTACTGCTTTTAATGTTCAGAACATAGGAAAGGCCCTGCAGTTCCTTTCATTGCTGCAGTAGATGACCCTGCACTCTTCTAGAGCCATTTGCCTCGAGTTCATTGGCATGAATGACACCTCACAAGGGCTCTAGTGTAGTTAGCATTTGTTTACTCCAGTTTTTTTCTCTTTCTAGTGGCTTCCTTAGGGGTTTTGGTGTCCTAGATCTCCGAAGCATCAGGACATAAAGGAAGGCAGGTTGAGATGTTTCTCCTGCCCCATCATTTTTTTGTGCTTCAGGTGCCCATGGGAATTTTTGAGATTGTCTGGGAGGTGATTTGCCTCTTCCTGCTCCATATGCAAGATCTTCACCTCAGGGCCACAGTGTACTGCAAGTATCCCTCTTGGTTAAGTTACTGAAAGTAAACAACAAACATCTGGCTTCCAAATAATAAAGGGCTTATGAAGTGCAAGGATCTATAACTGACTCAGGTCGTCCTCCCACTTCTTTTCAAAAGGGTTTCAAGCATGGCACAATCTGCTTCAGCTTCTTTCAGGAGAGCTAGTTCTGCCCTGCTGTAAGCTTGGGGAGCTGCTGGATCCACACCCAACAGAATGGGAATGCTTGGCATTGCAGGGGTTGGCCTTGGCCGAGCTCTCCTTTGTGTTGCAAACAGAATGATCAAATGGCCCTGTAGCTCTTGTTAAAACAGTGATTTTCCTCGGCTGGATGGACCTTATGGCTTAAATGATGGGCACAGCTCCGAGGGCAGCTGGGGCGAGGCCGCCTGGGCACTCCCCAGTGCACCCACCAAGCCGCTCCTGTGGGTCCTGTGGGACCCAAGCCCGGGTCCCCATGGCAGTGGATTGACATCTGCGTGTCCAGAGTGGCCTGTTTGATCTTGCAGCTTTGCCAGTGTGACAAATCACGGTTGTAGCAATTCCTGGATGGAAGAAAGAAAGAACAATAACACCACCGGTGCTGTCAAATTCAAAATTAATTTGCGGATGCCAACGTGCGAAGAGTGTTGAGCAGTTGGTGGCAAGGATGCCTGGCACAGATAACACTACAGACAGACGCCGACACTGTTTGGAAGTGGGATTTGCCCACCTTATTTATCTTCAGTTCCTCATTTGCATCTGAAGATGGCACAAGCCTAGAGGAAAGCCTTGCATGGCCAGCGCTGCTCATTGCTGAATCTATGGGGAAATGAAATCGATTCTCAGTAGTGCTGCAGAGGTACAGGCAAGAAGATGCAATTTGTTGCTAGAAGTCTAGAAATTACAAATGGGCTGACCGTGTGAAGCACTGTGTTTCATCTGGACTGAGGTTCTCCTCCAGAATTTTGTAATTCAAAACAGTATTTGGAAAAGTGAAGAACGAGAAACTGATTCTTGTGACTATCCAAAGAGGAATATTTTAAAATGGTTCTGGAGTCTCCTACAAGTGGAAGAGGCTTCCCCTGTTTCTAATGGCCACGCATGACAGTACAGACAGATTTTCTAAAAATCTGGAACTATTCTTTGAAGATGTAGAGTGTAGTGTTTTAGAGGACAGTCAATTTGCTTTTATTTTTATCCTGAGTGGAAACAGTTTTGTTGGTGGGCACTGCAATAACCTGATTTATTCCAGGATGGATTGAAAAGAGTGTAGAACAATCAGCTGGAATAAAAAGCTTCCATAACAGAGTAGTAAACAGAGTAAAATGCTAGAAGTCTGTAGGGCTGCCTTGGAACCCAATTTAGAATTTCATAAACATCAGCTCTTACATCTAGCATCTAATTAAAATGTGTATTTTGGAAGAACAGTGATACGATCTCTGTTTAACTAATGCTCTTCCAGAGGGAAGAATTCTGCTTCTGTAATTCCTCAGCAGTAGAAATGCCTTTTCCAGGAAGGGTAAATATGCCTCCCTTCTCACCAGCATTTTTAAGGACCCTCTATGTTCACACTGCCTTACATGTTCACCCTCCTTTAAGGGCAGGGTTAAAAAAAAAAAAGAAAGGCAATGGCCTGCCTGCTGCATCCTCCTCTCATTTACAGATCTCTCCGCAAACACAGAAGTGGAATTCATATTTTCCTCCCTTGGCAGTCAGAACTACTGGCTTTTCCTTGCTCCAGACCAGAGTTCCAGTGTATTTTATACACCAAACGATGGGGGTTTAGTGTACTTTAGAACAAAGGGCTGGGTCTACAGAACGTGTGCATGAAGAAATTGCAACTTCTTGGGGTACTGCAGACCTGTTTCTCTGTGTGTTTGTGTGAACAAGCCCTTGTTTGTGCTTGCACGGGCACTGTTCAACTATTATAAAGCGCAGAATTGTTACCTTTTCACAAAAATCTATCACAAAACTGTAGAGAGAGTTTTTGGGAGGGGGAAAAAAAAGCCGGTTATTGCCTAGGGGAGTTAAGCAGAACATAAATTAATAGCAGTGTCCCAAGCAAAGTGCGGATTCTTGAAAGATCTGAGGAATAAAAGAGTCCAAGTTCCTGCTTCCTTGGCCATGGCTTTGTGCAGAGGGTGGCCCGGGTGCTCACGCCAAGGTAAGAGTGCCACCTGCTGAGCCCACACATTCCTTCCCACAGGCAGGCGAGCTTGCCAGAGATTTCCCTTTGGGCTGCTCATCCACCCACACCCACTCTTGTAATTTATGAGGGTTAACGAGATCACAGCCTGGGGTGGGACTGCAGTGGGACACCCCGGGGAGTGGTTTCGGTGTGGTCACATTTTGGGGCTTTAAGGGGAAAGGGGTATGAGAGCCAAGCGTGTGAAATCCTGGTAACTGATGGTGCCTCCATTTAAATCACTGTTGGAGTTTCTATTTCCTGCTTCGTTCACTGGATTACACGGAAGAACACCGAGGACAGTCTGTTAGGCTGGGTTTAGCTCCAGCCCTGCTTCTAATCCTGTTGTTAAACAAAAGATGGTTTTACCTTGACTGCAGTTGAGCTTGCAGCAGCTCCCCACCTCCTTGGATTTGCTCGTGTTTGGCAATCGCTCTCAGTCCTGAGCTATCCGATCCAGCTTGACCTTTCACAAGTCAGATTGGATGCAAGTGCCTGCAAAATGCTCAGGCAGTGATTTACTGTCAAAAGGGAGGACTGTTTCCCTGGACCATTATTTTATATCTGGGTCCTCTCATCTCTCGGCAGGCTGGAATGTGACTTCCCTGCGAGCAAATACTTGCAAAGGCACCTCTGTGTGGTGCTGAGGCTGCTCAGTGCTCAGACGAGCTGGCTGAACAGAACCCTTCTTGTGACAGCTGAAGCAAGTGTTTGTCAGTCAGCTCGAGCAGCCGAGGAATCTGCAGGAGTTTCTGTAACTTGGGGGCCCAGCAATGGCAAGGAGGATCTATTAGGGAGAATACAGTAAAAAAAAAAAAAATCATATGATCACAGAGCAGAGGGGGGTGAAGGGAGGGGAGGGGGGGATGCAAGATAGATACTGAGCTTGACAACAGGCAAATACAGAGTGTCACTCCCGGAGCTACAGGACCAACCAAATGGTTAACCTGTGGGCTGGAAAGAGCATCCAATGAGTCTCGCATGCCTGAAAGGATAATGGCATTTTTATTATCTCATTCCACGCCCTGATCATCCGTCCATTTGCTCCCTGGAGCTTCCAGCAGTTTGCACTGATTCATGCGCTGCAGACATGATCAGCAGATCATACTGCAGGCAGAACTTGTCAAGCCTTTCCAAGTGAGTTGCCAGTTTATTATATCTGTATGGATTTAGCCTTTTGGTATTGTGCAGGAGGTGCTGGATGGTGGTAATGGCAAGGGGAACGGAACAGTGTAACAAGCTGGGAAGCTGGTTGAACTGGGGAGTGAGCAATGGCTATAGATTGGGTTCTTTTAATTCTTTTTCTGCTGCATTGTGCTCTACTGTTTAAAGTCTTTGTATCTATGCACTTGTCTTACCTGAATTACAGAATTTAAATTGTTTCAGTGGCAGAAGGATATGTTGGGAGAACTGGCTGCTAATCGGAGTTCTGTTGGTGGGAAGTTTGCAGAAGACCCGTGGCTTTTGTGAAAGCTTTCGCGTAACTCAGATTGCTTCAGTCACAGAGTAAATAAAGTCCTCATGGCACATTCATCCCTGAATGTGCAAGGGAAAGCAAGAGAAGAAAATGAATTAGGCTGTGTAATATTGCCAGTAATATAATCTGCTTTATTCCTGTCCTGTGTTGTTTTGTTGGTCTGCTCTATGAGTTGGTGGGTAGAAAACAAGACACTGCTGTATTTCTAAATTGCTGTGATTTATGTAAGGGTTTGGTTTAAAGCTTGGGAGAGGTTTTGAAGAGCAACTGGGATTTCTGTATGCCTGATTTTTAGAGTTTCCAGAATGAACCCCTGTGCTCTTGGAGGGAGAGGGAGCTCAGGGATTTCCAAAACTCAGCCCCTCCAAGAAGTCCCTTCCAGGAATCCGAAATCCTTCATTGTGATTTCAGAGATTGGGCAATAAATAATCGTGTAACTGAGAGCGTGTCAGATGACAATTTTTGGTGTGTTGTTCTGTGGTGAAATACAGCCACCAGCCACAGCAGCCAGCCCTCCCATAGCTCTGTATGGGAACAGGGAGCAGCCGTGGGGGAGCACCAGTTTCTCTGCCCTCAGTGCAAGGTGGGAGCCAGGGAGAGGAAGGGGGAAACTGGGTGAGATTTGGACACTTTAGTGATGATCTCAGTGGTGAAAACACTGACTCGTGATACCTAATGTGGGGAGCTGGCCCTGAGTGCAGTGATCCAGGCTGGACCCCTGCGGTGACCCCGAGACCCTTTCTGGTCTGTGCTGGGGCTGGTTTGGTGAGGTGCCAGGGTCTGGCTGTTTTGTTTAAAATACTAGAGACCACTGGATATCCTTGCTGGGAGATACTCTCCTCCACTCCCTTTTGGGCAGGAGAGGGAACCAGCAGAGTGCGACCTTTATATCTGGCAGGTCTGTGATGTGTTGGGAGAGTGCTGGGAGCAAGGCTTTAGCCGGAGTGTGAAGTGAGTTCACTGAAATCAGTGAAATTATGTCTCCGTGAAAACAATCCTTGTCTCTTGAAGTACGATTAGCTACTATACTGTTGTTTTCCTGTAACTTGGGTCCTGTAGCAGCTTCTAACAAGAGCAGATACACCTTGAAAACCAGACATGGGTTTTCTTTTGTCAAGACTCACAGTAGCATGCGCGGGGAAGAAAAGCAAAGTTCTCTTTGGCAAGGACTCTGAAGAGAAATCAGATGTGTGGCCAGAACTTGGAAACTGATTTATTCCCTTGTAACAAACATCTCCGTGACCTCAGGCCAAGAGAGGGACGACACCTTTAGCATTACCCGCAAAGGCTTCTTCAAAGCATTGCTCAGAGAAATAAATGATGAAATACTGCCCTTCCCAGGCTGAGGCATAACGTAATCATTCCAAGTGCTCATGTCTTCTCAGGAGATTGCAGTGGAAAAGAAAAGGAGTATTAAAATCCTTATAAGTTAACTCTCTGGAGACTCTCCAGGGAAAAGGAGGAGGCTGTTATTGCAGGATTTTGAATGAGGTACAATGTGATTGTTAACTTCTTGCAAATGTCCTCTAATGGCCCCTTTATATGATCATTTCATCTGTGTTGTTTGAAGATATTTTCTATGCTTTCAGTGTACTTGTGGTATTTGTAGAAAATTTTGTAATTGCTAAATAGCTGCGTATAATCCTGTTAGCATTTGCTACACTAGAAATTAAAAGCAGAAGCTCTCAGCGTAGCCAAGAAATCATTCCGGTTGGCCTGAAAACATGAAGTCTGTTTAATAAATGTATAGGGGTTGGCTTGGCTCGCCGTGCTGGACACTAAAGTGTTTACTGTGCAAGTTCCTAGAGAAAGCAGAAGTTCTCTTTGCCAACAGGTAGAACATCTTCTTCCAGCAAATGATAACTTCTGTTCAAACTTCAGTTTGGTTGTTGGAAGCTCACTGTTTTGCAGCATTTTCTTCGTATTGTAGGTTATATTTTCTGTTTCCTGGCTGGATGTTCAAGAGTGATTGCAGCTCGTTTTTTAGGAGAAGAGAGGGGTTGAAGAGGACTCTCCTCCACAGACGGCAGTAGTCTTGGTGGCACCGTGCTAGCTGGTTAATTCTGCTCCAAAAATTGATGCCACTAATTTTCACGTGAAGCTCTCTCCTGGTCTTCTCTTCTGACCGTGCTCTTCATTCCTGTTCCCCAGTGGGCAAAGGCCTGAATCCTTAATTTGTAGAAGCCTTTTCACATTACTGAGGTAATACAAGAAGGGCATAATGTAACTACAGATAAAACACAGGAAGATGTTAGCCTCTAGTGAGGTTCTTTGTCTCTGCTTTGGAAGCAAAGAATCCCAGTCTCAATTTCTGAAAGTGTCTCTTCCCCAGCAGTGACAAGTCTACACGAAGAACTGAAACAATTTTGAGCGGGAGCATCTTGAGTGGAAGAAACACGGTGGCAGAGAAAGGACAGGGCTATAGGGAAACCTGTGAGGTTTTGCAGCCTTCTTTCCTCACTGTTGTTTTCAGCATAAGAAAAGCATTGGCTGTCAGGAGCACAAAGCTGGAGTGGAATTTCGAGCATCCACCTCAGCCTTAAGTCATGACTCTGAGCATCAAACATCTGAGGTTTTGTCAGAGAACAAGTGACTCGGGAGAGTTTCATGAAAATTCTGAGCTAAATTCTCCACCCTGTGCAAGCCTTGGTTCAAGCCAGGAACTTGCTGTGAATCCAAATGCCTGAAACGAGCTGTGAGAATTGCTTCTGATGAAAGGTAAATTTAGTAAAACCAGGAAAATTTGGGGAAGTTTTGGCCAGAATTGTTTCAGAACAGTTCGGAGCAGAGCTGGTTGTGAGTCCATGTCAGGTTTCTGAAATTCGCTTTGTCTAAATGAAAAGAACAGGAAATACTTTAAAAAAAAATTAATTTCTTTGCACATTCTAGATAAGAAATTACTGAGTTGCACCTTTGCAATTTTTGTAAATAAAAGAATTCTGATATTTTTTGATAATTTGATTCCAATTGACCTACCTTTCAAAGAAGAAAAGTAAAAAGAAAAAAAACTTAAATGAAGGATTTGCTTTCTTGTTCCAGGCTGAACTAAAATAAAACAGCCCTGAACATTTTCCATATCACTTCACTCTGACAAGGGTTTTTGCTTCTGCTTCAGCAAAGCTAGAAAATTCATTGTTAGTGCAGATCTTAAATCCAGATAGCTCCTCCACAGCCACACTGTTGGCATAGGTGTTAAACCAGTGGTGGATGGGAGTGGTAGAACTTTATCCTGCTTCTTCACACCCCTGCCTTTCCCTTTCCTGCCAAACCCACACGCCCCATCCACCCTGTTCCCAGTTCAGAGTAAAACAGGAAGATTCCAAAAAAATCAGGGAAATTCTCTGGTGATTGTTTTAGGCCCTCTTTGCTTTTCAGTTCATATATATGTATATATGTCTATATAAAGCCGATGCAGTAAATTATGTCCAGTAAATTAAATCCAATGCTTAAAAAGGAAACCAAGAAAAACACTTCCATCAGTCAGTGAAATAATTGAAACATAGCCTCAATTTACTGTAACTTTTCACTCTATCCATGTTTTACTTTGTAAAAAAACCCCAGAACATTCAAAAAACCCTTTCTTGCACTATTTTCGTGTACTGACTATTTGATTTATATTTTGGGATGTGTAAGCTCTTAAATGTAGTGAAAAAGTCTCCTTGAGTTCAGTAAGGCAGTTTGCATGTATAAGTGGCTGCAGAGCCAAGTTCATAATTACATATCTGTATAAAGTTAGCCTTCATACATTTATCCATTCCAATTTTAATTCTCCATTTCATAAAATCTATGATCAAATTTTGGAGCCCAAGCTAAGCCGATGTCGTCCCTTTTAATTTAGGACTCAGCCCTTTTATTCTCCTTCTGTGCTTTACTTTCATTAGTTGCTTTCTTTTTGTGCTGATGTGCAGCACATATTGTTAAAGGCACTTATTAGAGCCAGAATTTTACAGCGTGGAGACTGTCCTAATAAGGGAAAAAACCAGCCCTTTATTGGTGAGGTAAGAGAAATCAGGCAGTGGATAATTTTTTTGCTGATTGAGAAGGATAAGGTGCGGTTTGGCAGGTATCGCATTGGTTTGGCATTTGCTGACACGGTTCCTCTTTTCTGCAGTTCAAATCCTTTGCAGAGTAGACAGTCAGGGAGGGCTTCCCCCACTCCCACTTTGGCCTTGCCCTCCCCTCTTCCTTCTCTTTTTCACAAGTGTTCAGCTGTTGCTGTGAAATCTCACTCTGACGCTCAGACTGGATGTGGTAACGAGGCATTTTTGCAGCGTGATACTGTAATCACCTTTTTGGGGAACAGCGAGCACGCTGGAAAACACTTTTCCATGGTTTTTTTTTTTTTACATCTAAAGCATTTAAACAGTTTGTGCAGTTGTCAGAAAAATCGCACTGTGGTCCAAGGTATTTCGATACAATTTCTCTCTGCTCGAAACCCCACTATTGAAGCAAAGTACTGGCTGCAAGGTTTAGTTGATCTTTAAATTGCTCATCTGTTTTTTTTTTTTTTTTTTTTTTTTTTTTTTTAACATCTAAAGCATTTAAACAGTTTGTGCAGTTGTCAGAAAAATCGCACTGTGGTCCAAGGTATTTCGATACAATTTCTCTCTGCTCGAAACCCCACTATTGAAGCAAAGTACTGGCTGCAAGGTTTAGTTGATCTTTAAATTGCTCATCTGTTTTTTTTTTTTTTCCTTCCAATTGCTTTGGATGGGCATATTGAATTCCAGAGATGAGCAGCACATCCCAGGCGTAAGTACAGGCTTCAGATCTGAAGTCAGTGTAGTTCTTTGACTTTTAAGCCGAGTTACGGCGAACAAAGTCTCAAATGAGGGCAGAAGCTGGTATTTTGGGGTTTTTGTTCCTCAGTCTCTGTTTGGCTCTTGGTAAAAGGATACTAAGCCAAGTACTGGCTCTGCTTAAATTCACTTTGTGCTGCATCAGGAGACTGAAAACTGATGTAAAGTGGCTGCCTCTCTCCACCTGGTGCTCTGCTGTGTTTCTTTGACTGTAGGAGGAATAATGGTTAACTTAGTCACCAAACACCCACTTTCCTCTGTCACTCTCTTGCTTATTTTCTTCTGAATACTGTACATTTGCTGATGTCACTTGTGAAGCAGTTTTTTTTCCTCTCCTCCCCACCACAGTAATTCTAGAGTATGTATCCTGTCACTGTTGAGCTTAGCTTACTGCAGGGAAAGGATGTGAAAGACAAATGGACGATAATAAAGCAGAAAAGAAGAATAAACAGCATTAGTAGCAAGGGTTGGATGTACCAGTTCACATTAAGCAAAATATACAGATACACCATTAGGTGTGGCCTACTCCCAAAAGCTTCACAAACAATCCCTTTTGGTGGGGGGATTGGTAGGATTTGGGTTTTTTTTGTAAGATGCCTGTTTGTATTCAGACTCTTCTTCCTCAAAGTCAGCATTTATCTTGAAGATCAGGGCCTTGGCTAACTTCATCTTCTTTTTTAATTTCCACCCTCCACTTTTCCGTGTACCTTGACTAAGCAACAGTGAGAACTATTCAGTTTCTCATGAGCACGACTGACTCCAGCAGAACCCGGCGTACCAACCGGAGAGTATTAACGCTGTGCAAGAGGTTTCACTCTGAACTCTGAACCTTTTTCAGATCTCTTTCAGTCTGCTTTATACTTCTCTTTAGCAGGAGCTGGTCCTACTGTGGGCCCTCGAGGCAAATGTTGCTGTATTACAGAACAAAAAATAAAAGAT